>PVKA01006170.1:0-85320 GCA_004027165.1 Ctenomys sociabilis | reverse complement strand
ATGTGTGTGTGTGTGTGTGTGTGTATATATATATATATATATATATATATATATATACATTTTTTTTAATTTAAAAGTTTTTAAATCTCATCAAAGAAAGCATAATAAAGAGACACTGAAATGCAGCCACTGTAACTAGCTGTGGTTGGGCCTGTGACTGTGGTTCTCTGCTCCAAGCAAGTGATAAGATCTCTCTGATTGTCATCTCTATCATGAAGGTAAGAATAAGACCTACTTAATGTACTGCTGAGTGGAGGAAATGAGATAAGATGGGTGAAGTCTCTGACAGAGTGCCTCAAATATAGATGAACTTGAAAATATTAGTAAAATTTGAGCTTCAACTAATTCCATTCCAGAAACCTGCAAGGCAGAAATGATCGTGTTGCTGGATGGCATGGGGGCCAGCAGTCCTTTTGAGTCTCTTGCTATCCTGTTGAAAGAGCTGGAAAGACAACCAAGGAACATGAAATTTAAACATTTATTAAAGGTTAAAGAAGTAGAGAAGAAACGAAGTAGAGTTGAAAAGTACGTAAAAAGAGGAAAGAAAATATGTCTGCATGCAGAGCAGGTTACCTGCAGAGTAAGAAGACAGTGGCAATGATGTAAATGGTGACCATCTTCTATATCCTTCTTCTGATGTTAGATGTGGGCCATTGGAACCATATGTGTCTTCTCTTGACAGCTCTTCATAATTGGCGTGTCACACTCTATTGTCCATCCTCCTCTCCATGATTGACCAGTCCCTACTGTCCAGCCTCATATCTGTGCCCTAATCTCTGCCTCATTCCTTTAGAGCTTTAAGTTCCCATAATTCTGCATGGGTTGCTGAAGGAATGTCTGTCTTGGTCTTCATGTAGCTACTTCTTGCTGAAAGGGACTATAGGTCCCACCAGTGGGGATTGTGTACTCCCTAAATAATTAGGATGATGTAGCTACTGGCTAGACTAAGAAAAACCTATCAGAAGATGATGAGAAAGGACTTAGTGTTTCTATATGACAATAGAAGAGGGCTTGGTGATCCTGTCAGGAGCCTGTGGAGGCAAAGGTGGGTATGCTACCAATGCATATTTATGTGAGTCTACTTATCTGTATTTGAAGCAAAACTGGGGTCTTCCTTCTTGAAGAAGAACCTCTGATCTTTCAGAAGTTCACAGGAGCAGAGTCTTAGTCCTGTGAAAATTTGAATAATCAATTCCCATGAAGATTTTTTTTGTGTGTGGCTTGTCACTGTGTTCCTTGAAAAAAAACCAGAATAGTTCCTCAGGAACTGAAAATAAAGCTAGGGTCTTAAGAGGTTGCAAGACTACCATATTTGTCTCCCAAAGACAGTGACCTGCCTAGGAAGATAGATTAGCTCTAGGAGTTGAATTAGCAAACTCCTCTTTTTCAGATTGTTGCACGGGCATTAGGGTAGAAGAGGAATTATGGTAGCATCAGTCTCCCTCACATACTCCTGCCTGGATTCCAGCCTGCTCCTGGCCCTGCTGCTATTGGGAGGGTACATACTGACAAGGATAGCATTCCTGGAGCCCCCAGATATTAGAAGGATGGGGTATACCCAGAAATGCTTGAGCATATTGAAAATAGACTGCAAACATGGGTCCTTCCCCCAGCACTGACCCTCCTTGTTCAGTGACAAGTGAAGGTGCTTGGTCTTACCCTGGAAGTTGAAAGTGAAGACATACTTGTGCCACCTTATCCAGCTCAGATGAGCCAGGAAGACACCATGGGAGCCACTGCCTCCTTCTAGCACCACTTAGGCAGGCTTGAATCATGAGAGTACCCCAAGTTTACCTTGAGAGGGCTTAGCTCCCTCACCTCTCTCCAACTCTGAGAACACAAATGACCCTGTTGGTCGCTGCCTCTGGAGTATTCCAGGGAAGGAAGGGGGTTAAGAGGCACTAAACTGTCCATGCTGGGGGCCCAACCTCAACTGAGATGTGAGTGGACCACTCGGTGGGAAGCAAAGCCATTCAGTCAAAATGGGAGACAGAAGTAAGGGAAATGGATACAGAAGGCTAGTGTGAGCGACACCCCCCCAGCTCCACCCTGCAAGATGGAGATCTATGAGCAGGATTATCAGCGAGGCCACTCCAAATACCCCAGCTCCTAGGCTTTTCCAGAGATAAAGACACAAAAGCCTGAACATAAGGAATTCCACTCTAAATGATCTAATTGCAAAACAGTATCATTTAGGCTAGGGACACAGCTCAGCGACATAAGAGCCTGACTGGCAAGCACAAAGTCCCTAGTCGATCCCCAGTACCACAAAAAACCAAACAAAATAATATCATAATTTAAACTGCCATTTGGACCTATCTCTCACCATTCCCAAGTTTGTACTGGACCCATACTATATTTCAGGAGTAGATAAATGGTTTCATTTTTAGATCAGCAGTATCAAATCTTTCCCATTGTCAAAGGATATGGCCTAATAGTGAACTCACTGGAATATGCAGGGTGCTTTTCAGGGTATTTCCCAAGGCACATCTCTTTTTGGGATGGCATTGCTGTTAAGTGTTGAAAGTTATAACAGACATAATGCATCAGAATGCTGTGAAATACTCAAAGGTCTGTGCACTAATAGGCATATTTTAAAATATGTATGTTATGACACCTCACTAGCTGAACCAAAAGCATTCATAGGTCTGCTGTGCTTAACATTGCTTTCTCATACTGATCACAGAAATGTAAAAGACTCATGCGAAAGTGATGGGTCAAGATATGGGAGGCCAGCCAAACAGCTCAGCGGATTAAAATGCCTGCAAGCAGGCACAGGGACCAGGGGTTCGATCCCTGGGCTGGCCATGCTGGCCCCCAGAGCACCCTGAGACAGCAATTGAGACTGGGCGCAGCAGCATGCACCTGTAATCCCAGCTCTTGGGAGGCTGAAAACAGGAGGATCACTACAAATCCTATCTAGTAGTGAGACCCTATAGAACCATCCCTAAAATACAAAAAAAAAAAAAAAAAAAAAAGATATGCCATGAAAACTTATGCCATTGTAGATATAAAAACTTATTATTTTAATTTAGATATTTACCCTGGAACTCAGCCATCAGGTCCTTATTCATATAGTGGTATGAACCTAATGATGTAAACAGACTTTTTGTTCCCATCTCCCAAACTAATCAGAATGTGACAAGCAACAATTGGTCTGCCAGCTTCCAGTTGGTGTTACATTTGCTAACAGAGCACAGGAATCATGCACAGATACCAAATGAAAGGTTGCAATTTCAAAACAGAGAATTGGATATTACAATACTTGAACTTCAGAAAGCTATAACATTAGCTCATATATGCAAAGAAAAGCAAACTGGTGCTCATGGTGTCAACAGTTTAGCAGGGTGGAAATATTGATTGGTAAACCTCAACAAAACAGAAGCCTATGATGGAAACTTTCAATACAAAACCAAACATCAAGTTGATTCTGTTGATGAGTTGTGCAGCAATTATGACGTCGCTTAAAGTCCAAAACACTGGCAATAATTGTGTTTTACTTGATCCTAAATATGTGTAGTATAAATACTTTTGATAGTTTACAAACAAAATAACAAGTACAAAATATCACAAAGACGTTTTCTTAGAGTTCTTATGGAGCTCATAAGAGATCATTTAAAACAGAGGAAAACTAAATGTTTCTGACTTAGGAGCTATGCAAAGGTGAGCTGACAGGTAAGCAGTCAGACACAGCATCATAAGAGATATTAAGAACAACATGAAAATGAAAATGATGCCAACTATGCCATACAAAAAAAAAGTGCTATCTTGGTAAGTGTATGTATGGAATTTATGTATGGAATGTACAGTTGTCCTGTTTGAAGACTGCCTTGGATATGATAGTGGAAGCAATGATTACTTCTGTGGTAGACTTTTGTTTGTGTTTATACTGTAGTTCACATAGGTTTTCATTTTTGATGTTGTCTTTTATGTTTTTTAAGTAAGTACACAGCTGACGTAAAAATGTTGAAGTCTATCCTAAGCACTTGTGATAGATTGACAACCCGGTGTGGGAGGCCCATCTGAGGATTGCTGCTGGAAGCATAAGAGGCAAAACTGAAGAAGGAGGAGGACGAGGAAGAGGAGGAGGAGGAAGAGGAGGAGGAGGTTAGTGAAGCTGCTGGAGGCTGTTGGGAGCTGTTAGAACTGTCAGTTTTCTTGGGTCTGCTGTTGGATTTCTTGAAGGACCTTGTTATACTGGCTTTCCTGATGAAGTCAGCTATTCTCATCATTGAAGGAGCATGAAACCTTGGTGTCACTGGGAATGGCTACAGTTCACTTTGGGGGAGTTCTTGTCCTCACACTGAGCATTGCTTCCTGTCTCTGGAGGGGAAGATGGTACATAGCTCAGCCTTGTGGAGGAGCCTGTCACATTGGCTTTCCTAATGGAAACTCAGCTTCCTCATTGTCAGAGGAGCGCAGGATATCACTGTTGCTGAGGGCAGCTGTGCTAATTTTGGGGGGAGCTCTGGTTCTAACTTTGAGCATTGCTTCCTGGCTCCCATTCAGATCCTTTATCCCATTGGCACAGACTTCCTAGCTTCCACAATGGACCTTGGGGCCTTCCAGCACAGATTTGTGAAATGGGCTGGCAAGGGACATTGTCAACAGCTCTTGGTCTCCAACTGGACTCATGGGAGGCATTGTTATGAGCTCTAGGTCTTCAGCTGGACTCATGTAGGACATTATTGTTGGATCCAGGCCCCCAGCTGAATTCTTTGGTCTTAGTGTGTGGACAGATTTCCTTCACTCATTGTATGTGATTCTTTGAATAATTCATTATAAAATAACATTATAAAACGTGTCCTGTATTGTATTGTTGCCCTTGAAAAATCCCCTTTTTAACATCATATTTCCCTGCTAAGTAGATGTACAATGCACTAGGATGCTCCTCACAAAACAGGAAGAGAGGTGAGAAGACTGTACATAGAAAAGGAAAGCTAAGCACGTGTCTTCAGTGTAAGTGAGATGTATGCGTGGAACATGCAATTGCAAAGACTGCCTTGGGGATGAATGCTGAAGCAAAGCTTCTTTTTTTGACACATTGTCTCACCGTGTAGTTGAGACTGGCCTTGAACTTACTATGTAGTCCAGGCTGGCTTTGAACTCCGAAGTGATCCTCCTGCTTCAACTTCCCAACTGTTGAGATTACACGTGTGAGCCACCACACCCAGCTCAGACCTTATTTTTGTGGTATATTCCTATTGGCATTTTCATTGTAGTTCATATAGGAGTCTATTTCTGATGTTATCTTTTAGGTTTTATAATAAGTACATAGCTTATTTGAAGATGTTGATGTCTATTCTAAATATACAACACATATCAAGAATGTCATAATTTATTTTATTGATATTTTATGTTCCTGTTAACTGTGCACTGTATAATATGATAAGAACCTCCTGACAAAACAGCAAGATCCCTGAGATGTCAGGGATGTCCTGCAAAGCATCCAGGAAAGCCAAAGACACATTCTGTCTGTGTAAGCAATGCATATGTATGGGGTACTTTAGTGCCCACTGAAGTAAAGATTATTTTTGATAGAGGGTTATTGATGATTTCATTGTAGTTCATATAAGAATTTATTTCTGATGTTCTGTTTTTAGACATTGTACACCAAAAACCAGTTGTTGAAATTGTTGATGCTTCTTCAGAAGTACTCAACAAATATTAAAAATTCAATAATTTATTTTTGTGATTTTTTTTCCAGTCAAGTACTCATTGTTTAGCACCATAAAACAAGGAGGCAGAGAGGCAGTTTTTATACGTAACACCAGCTTGCCCAGTTTCTTGTGTCTTTTTTAGCCCAAGTATTCTTTTTTTTTTTAATTGAAGTACAAATATCAATGAGACAGTTTTAAGATACCTTGGCAAGATGGATTTGATAAATTAATACATTGCAAACTGTTTTCATAATGTTTTGGTATCATATAAGGTGATACATGATATTATACTTACACACATTATTATACCATATATCTCTTATCATTAAATAAAGAGAGTGTAGCTGTTTGCATATTTTATTTTTTATACCTGAATTACATCAAAGATTCAATAATCAATACTTTCTACCTTGTTATTTTCCTAGTGGTTGTCCATAGTACTAGAAGCCGACATAATATCCTGTCCAACCACCATTAGTGCAAATCTTTAGCCCAAGGATTCTTAAAACATGCTATTGTGCCATTGCTACTCACAGACCACTGCAGGTATTACAGATTCTCTTGCAGCCTCAGGTCGCCCCTCAGAGATGTTAGTCCTACTGTGAGAAGAACATACCTCTGGAGTCTATAAAGATCCAAAAGTTTAGACTACTATCCATGTCTAAAACAACTTAAACATCCCTCAAAGAGTAGCAAGGTTTTCAGAAACAAACGCATCTTCACTGCTGCAGCCTCCACAGTATGGTCAAAGCAAATCTTGTCAGACAGAAACACTGGACAAATGGGAACAAAGATAGCTCTCCGACTGTACAGGTGCACTCTTCCAAACACAGTCGCTCCCTCTGCTGGTCGAAGGGAAAAAGAGTGGCAGAAAGCTGCAGCGCCATCTTGGCCCAGCCCAGCAGGAACCTGAGGAACCCAAACCATGGGCACCAGGGGCAGAAGAACAGGAGCACTGTTGCACAGAGAGCAGACAGGAGGCCCCAGCCTCAGGTGGGGTGGAGAGGGATCCTCACGGGGCCTATGAAGTGAGTGTGGCTGGGCACTCTAGAGTACAGCAGACCACGGACCACAGCAGTGGTGGCGTAAAGTGAGACCCAGGCCTGGGAGACGTGGCTTCCCCAGCTGCTCCTTCAGTCTCCTACCGCCCACTTTCAGCCTGGGTAGGATGAGCACAACCTCTTTGGCCTGCACTCACAGAGAGAGAATGGCAGGAAACACAGCTTCTCCATGGCAGGAAGCAGTCTCTGCCTCAGTGCATCAGCCAACTCCCCCAGGGAAAAAAAAATAACCCTGCCCCCAAGAATTTGCTTCTAGTAAACTCCCCAAATGAAAGTATTTTGGCTGGGGCCAATGACTAGCACCCTGAGGCCTGAGCTGTGCTGCAGGGGTTTCCAGGACCATGCAGTACCATTCCCACTCATCAATCAGTGGCACATATAGGACAGCTCGAATGGCAGAGGGGGCATGCTTAGGGTCAGCCTTTGGGGCACTGGAGAACAAGCTGTCTGCCACGCTCTGAGTCTGCCCCGGCTGCAGGGCTCTGGGGCAACAGGCTAGGTCTTTAGTAGCAACAGCCTTCTGGCCCCCCACATAGCTTCATCACATAGGTCTCACAGTTAGTGGTGGCTCCATAGGTGAGGCCAACTCTTAAAGGGAACTGGATGCAGGTGCCTCTTCACCCCTGGTCAGCACACAGAGGGTGCAGGACTCTAGTGCTACACTCAGCACTCAGACAGGGAATCACACTGCTCAATGACTCCAGGCTCCAGCAGCATGGGGCATGGACAGAGGCTCTTGCTGTATTTGGCTGTACAGCAGGGCCCCGGATGAGGCACTACAAAGACTCCATACCCTTCTTAGGTCTTATTTTCTGGCTCCGTTTGTTACCTCTTGGCTCCTGGCTCCTGGCTCTGCTGGGTAGCTCCCGGCTGGCTTGCCAAAACTGCTGCCATACAATGTAGGGGCCAGCAGTCCTTCCTCGGCCCTTGCTGCTCCATTCAGAAAGTGGGACAGGAAAAAATAATGTATATGAAGGTTTAACATTTATTCAAGATTAAAGAAGACAAAAAGTAGAAGTGAAAAGAAGAAAGAAAATATGTCCTGCGTGTAGAACAGGTTATTTGAAGAGAAAGAAGACAGTGCGAGAAGGCCAATACTGGGGTCTTTGACACCCTCCTTCTGATGTCAGATCTAAGCCTTGGAAGCTGTTCTGTGCCATAATTTGTCAGCTTTCCGTGTCTGGCAGGAAAGGTCTTGTCATCCATCTTACTTTCTGTGTCCTAATTCCCTGCCTCAATCTTGTTACTGTTCTTGAATCAAAGGAGTAAGTTTTTCAAGGATGTCTATTTTGGAAGAGAGAAGAGTATGGCTAAAAAAAAGAATAGGTTTAATCACTCCTTGATTTCTTTGTCCCCTGCACTTATCCCAGTCTTGGGACTTTCATAACAAAATGGTACTGCTTTTCACAAACTTGGTCTTTTAATCATCTCTTTACTCTCTTTCTCATTTCCTTCACCCAATGTATTTGTTTTCAAAATATAATAGAACCTACTCTCAAAACACCTTTGGTCTGTCTTCCTCACAGGACCACACATATTATGCCCCTACCCTTCAAAAATTCCCCATATATAAGTGTACAGGTTGTTGATTACCTCCTAGATACGATGAGGTAAACAGGCCTCCTTCACCTTATACTCCTCCATGATGTGCTCATCTGCCACAGGCTCAGATAAACAAGAACAAGTGACCATGGACTGAAGACTCTGAAACTGAGAGACATGCCACCTTATCCTCCTACCAACACCAGATCTCATGGGCCCACAGGTGAGGAAAGAGACTCCATCTTCCACTTCCTCTCCCACTAACACTGGTGCCATGAGTGCCCTACAGGCAAGAAGAAAGAACCTTCCCTGTATGCCCTTCACTGATACTGGAACATCATGAGCCCAGCGAGAGAGGAGAGAGACCCTGCTCTATCCTATCCCTACCACTGACACTGGGTTTGGTGGGAGAAGACCAAGACCATGCGGTGCCCCTGCTACCAACCTCAGCACCTTACATACCCCATAGCACAGAGTGCCAAAGGTGACAACCAAAAGACTCACCACTGAATATGAGTCCAACATCTAAAAGGAGCTTTGTTTCAGGAGTGAAGTGTTACCCTACTATCGAAAGTAGGTAAAAGAGAGCTTTGGGAGACTTGCAGAGGTTGAGAATTAGACATCTCCTGAAATCCCTTGAGAAGCTCAAGCTCAGACGAGGTAGATCACAGGACCTGTATTCTATGGTTGGAGGCAAAATTTGGTGAGCGTAATGTTCAGAGAGCATGTATCGGACACTCTTCCCTGGACAGGGAATTTAGTCCAGTGGTCTGCTTGACCTTTCGCACAACCCTCTGCAGCCAGCAGAAACCAGTGGTCTGATTTACTGTAGGTCACTGCGAGTAGCCTATGAGTTTACACTAAAATCATAGACCTCTCTACTTTGGTGGTTTATGGGATTTGTTAGAATCTAGTTCATATTTGATGTTATTCTTCTCACTGACCTTATTGCTATATTTAAGATTATATAGTTGGTGCTATCAATTGGTTTTTTGTTTTGTTTCTGCAGTACTGGGGATTGAACTCTGTACCTTGTACTTGCCAGGCAAGCACTTGTTCTACTGAGCTATCTCCCCAGCCTTCAATTGGTTTTCTCTATACGCCAATATCTGGATTACCTGGGGATCATAATAATACCGAGACTCATTTCCAAAGAACTGGGCACTGGAACAAAGAAGTTGAAATCCCAAAGAGAAAACCAAACAAAAAACCATAAGAAAATAAAGCAATAAAAATGCCTCTAAAAAATCCTAACTCTCCTAAAGCCAATCCAGAGAGTCTACAAGGGTAGAAAATCAGCAGAAATGCCTGAAATGATGTCAATGGAGATAACAAAACAGTTCAGAAACATTTGGAGCTAAAGAAAGAAATGCAAAACATGAATTTCCAGCATAGAAAAAAATGGAACTCCATAAAAAAGTTTCAAAATACCTGCCATCTTTCAAAATGATGGAGAAATAAGATTTCCATGATGATGAACTCCTAAAGAAATTCATGACCACCAAACTGACATTCCAAAAAGTTCTCAAGGATATCCTAGAAAGAGACCAAGAAGCCAACAATACCAAAAGGCAAAAAAGAATAGGAAAGGGTAGGGCTACCAATTAAATAGAAGAGAAAAAACCAAACAGGAACAACTAAATAATACAATGACAGGAATAGGCCAACTCCTATCAATTACAACTATTAATGTAAATGGACTCAATTAGAAGACACAGATTAGAAGATAGAGATAGAAAAACAAAACCAATTATTACCTAGAGAAACAGGACCAATGGTATGCTGAATACAAGAAGCAATCCAACCAAAACAAAAATTCATGGGCTAAAGATCAAAGGGTGGAAAACAATATTCTATGTAAAGGAAACCCAGTAGTAGCTACCCTATTCTCAGACAAATTGGACCTTAAGCCACAGCTAATGAATACAAAGAAAAACATTACATACTAGTTATCAGAACTACACAACAGGAATATATAAGTTATAAACATGTATGCATCAAACCACAATGTACTAAACTTTGTAAAGCAAACATTAATGGACATTGGGGCTGTGTAGGTAGCTCAATGGTCTAAGCGCCTGCCTAGACAAGTGCAAGGACCTGGATTTGATCCCCTGTACCACATGCTGAGCTGGTCTTACCTCAGGTACACTGAGCCAGCCATCAAGACAGGGCATGGTGGCACATGCCTGTAATCCCAGTCTGGGGAGGCTAAAAACAGGAGGATCACTACAAGTCTTACGTGTGTAGTGAGAACCTGTACCAAAGTCATAAAATTTAAAAATAAACCACTGATGGACATAAAGGATCAGATAAACATCACTACGGTTATCATGGGGATGTCTCAATACCCCTACTATCACAAATTGACAAATCAACTAAACAAAAAATTAACAAAGAACTGTTAGAGGGCCGGCAAGATAGCTCATCACACTAAAGTGCCTGCTTAGGCAGAGTGCAGGGGCCAGAGTTCAACACCCCGCACTACAAGCCATGACAGCCCCGCCCCTGGGTGCACTGAAATGCCGATTGAGACTGGGCATGGTGGTGTACACCTGTAATTCCAGTGCTTGAGAGGCTAAAACAGGAGGATCACTTCAAGTCCAATCTACTTAATGAGACTCTGTAGACCCTGTACTAAATACATTTTTAAAAAAGAACTATTAGAGTTGAATGAAACCTTTAAACAAATATAGTTAATAGATATTTACAGTGTTTGATCCAACAACAACAGAATACTTAATACTTTCAGTAGTACATGATACTTTCTTCAAACTAGCTGACATCCAAGATAAAAAGGCAAGCTTAAGTAAATGTTAAAGCATTAAAAATTTACCATACATATTATCGGATCATAAGCCAATGACACTAGAAATCAATACCGAAAGAAACCACAGAAATTATGCAACTATATGGAAATAAAACAACATACCCTCAAATAATCAGTGAATCATAAAAAAATTAAAGAAGCAATAATACAGTTCCCAGAATTTTTTGATAATGCCAGTAGAACATACTAGAATTTATAGGACACAATGAAAGCACTCCTATGAAGGAAATATATAGCTATGAATACCCACATCATAAAAATAGAATGGGCCTAAATAAATAACCTAATGATATATCTCAAGGTCCTAGAAAGACAAGAATAATCCAGAGGCTGGTGAGATAGCTCAGCCATCTAAAGTGCCTTTTTAGGCAAGTTCAGGCAGGCACAGGGGACAGTGGTTTGATCCCCAGCACCACATAACATGCCAGCTCTCCCCTCAGGACAGGCTGAGCTGGCCAAAAAGAAAAAAAAAGAATAATCCAAACCCTTGTAAAAGAGTTTGTACAAGGAAGGAAATAAAGACCAGAGCAGAAATCAATGGAATAGAGAAAGAAAGAAAGAGAGAGAGAGAGAGAGAGAGAGAGAGAGAGAGAGAGAGAGAGAGAGAAAATCAAAGACCTAGTTCTTTGAAAAAAGAAAAACAAAATAGGTAAACCTTAGCCAACCTTACCCCGCCAAAAAAGAAAATAAATCCATGTTATTAGAAATAAAAGAAAGAAAATAACAGACACCTCTGAAATCCATAAAATTATTAACAAGTTATATACCAAAAAATTGAAGAACTCAGAAGAAAGAGAGATTCCTAGAATTATCAAAATTGAACCAAGAAAACTTAAAACCTTGAATAAACAAATAACCAGCAATGAAATTGAAGCAGTAATAAAAACTCTACCAACTAAGAAAAGTCCAGATAAGCCAGATAGATTTATTGTTGGATTCTACAAGAACTTCAACGAAGATCTAACACCAATGCTCTTCAAACCCTTTAATGAAATTGAAAGGAAAAGAGTACTCCAAAAATCATTCTTGGAGTTAGCATTAACTCCAAGAATTCCAAAATCAGATTCCAAAATCAGACAAGGATCCAACCAAAAAGGGGCACTACAGGTTAATCTTTCTAATGACTATCGATGCAAAAATCTTTAAGATATTGGAAAACAGAATGCAATAAATCATCATAAAGATCATATATGATGCCCAAGTAGGCTTTCTCCCAGAGACGCAAGGACAGTTTGACATATGTAAATTAACAAACATGATTCATCACACAAAAGAAAGGACTAAAATCAAATGGTCATCTCAATGGACACAGAAATAGTCTTTGATGAAATTCAACATCTACTCATGATTTAAAAAATCCCTGAAGAAAATAGGTATAAGAGGACTTTATCTCAATCTGATTAAAGCCATTTATGACAACCCACTGCCAATATCATTTTTTTTAAACTGGGAATCAAACTCAGGACCTTGCACTTACCAGGCAAGTGCTTATGACGCTGAGCTATCTCCCTGGCTTGCCAACATCATATTAAATAGGGAACCTGAAAACTTTCCCTGTAAAATCAGGATTAAGACAAGGATTTCACTGTCACCATTTCTATTCAACATAGTTCTCAAAACATTAAAAAGAGGGCCAGGGAAATAGCTCAGAGGCATAAGTGTCTGCCTAGCAAGCATGAGGTCCTGAGTTCGATCCTTGGTACCAAAAATAATAAAATAAAATAACATTAAACACAGCAAGAATAATTATTTGCAGATGATATTATATCCTCCACCTATAAGACCTCAAAAAAAGTCCACCAAAAAGCTCTTAAAATTAGTAATCAAATTCAGCCATGTAGCAGAATAGAAAATAAACACAAATATCAATAGTGTTTCTATATGTTCCCATATCGATAGAATTCTTATAATGAACTCACTGATAAAGAAATTAAGAGAATAGTATCATTTTTTTAGATAGGGTTTCACAATGCAGTTCAGGCTGGCTGTGAACTCATGGCAATTCTCCTGCCTCAATCTCCTGAGTGTAGAGACTATAGGTGTGTGCCATTGCACCCAGCTCAACAGTACCATTTATAATAGCATTGAGAAAAATTAAACACTTAGGAATTAACCTTATCAAGGAAGTTAAAGACCTCTACAATGAATATTAGAATTCATATCAGTCTCAAAAAAGAAATCAAGAACATCAGAAAATGGAAAGATAGCCGCTGTTCCTGGGTAGGCTATACTTTCAAAACTGATACACAAATTTAACGCAATCTAGTCAAAATACCAATAGCATTTCTCACAGAACTAGAGAAACAGTCATAAAATTCATATGGAACCAGAAGACAGAATAATCCTGGGTAACAAAAGCAAAGCAGGAGGTATCACACTCCTGCATCGCTAGATTTCAAGTTATACTACAAAGCTACTGCATTTAAAACAGCACAGTAGTAGCATAAAGACAGGAATGTAGATCAAGGGAACAGAATAGAGGAAGTGGAAACAACTCTAGGCACACTCAGCTATTTGGTCTTTGATAAAGGGGAAAAGACATACACTGAAGGAAAAATAAGCTCCTCAATAAATGATGCTGGGAAAAAATGGAAATTCGCATGCGGAAAATTGAGTCTAGTTGCAAATATCTCACCATGAACCAAAGTAAAATCAAAGTGGATCAAAGATCGAAATGTCGAAACAGATACATTAAATCTTCTGGGAGATAAAATTAGTAAACTCTTGGAGATAGAGGCATAGGCAAGGACTTCCTGAACAGAAGCCCAATGACATAAGTAACACTAAGAAACAACAAATGGGATATCAGTTTGTTAAAGTTTTTACACAGCAAAGGAAACACCCAACCAAAAGACAACCTACAGAATGGAAAAAAAAAAAAATTTGCCAGCTATTCCTCACATAGAGGAATTAACAGCTAGAATATATAAAAACTCAAAAAAGGGCCCAGGGAGATGGCTCAGTGGAATAAGTGCTTCCCTGGCAAGCACAAGGGTCTGAGTTCAGTCCCCAGTTCCACCAAAAAAAAAAAAAAAAGCAGTTGTTCAGATGACCAGGTATAAGCATGCAAAATTGGTAAAAACTCAAAAAAATTCAGACTCCTCCCAAATAAAAGGCCCAATGGAAAAAAAAAAAAAAGAAGGACAAGTGACAGGGGCCGGGGAGGTGGCTCAATAGAATAAGCGCTTGCTTGGCAAACACAAGGGCCTGAGTTCAATCCCCATTTCCACAAAAAAGAAAAAGAAAGAAATAGACATGCCTCAGAAGAAATACAAATGGCCAGTAAACACATGAAAAATTGTTCAACATTACTGGCCATTAGAGAACAGAAAATTAAAACTATGTTGAGATAACATCTTACTGGGAGCAGCATATATATCCATCAACAGATTAATGGATAAAGAAATGTGGTATTTATATACAATAGAGTAGTACTCAGTCATAAAGAAAGATAAACTTGATTCTTGGTGTTACTTCTTATGTCATTTGTAGGCAAACGGATTCAACTCGAGAATACAATGTTAAGTGAAATAAGTCAGAAACGGGCCTAAATATCACAAGCTTCCTCTTATACGAGACAGACAGACAGAGATAGTGCAGTGGCTTATGTGCAAGTAAGCACAAGGTCCTGAGTTGATCCCCCATACAAAAAAACATGAACACAGTATATTAACCATTGTTATTCTCTAATCACTTTGTTGTGAAACTTCCTTTTACTTTTTATAGAAGAATTTTTTGTATCTTCTGTATTAATATTTATTTGGGATTTTTTTTTTGTTTTGTTTTTTTGTTTGTCTGGTTTGGTTTGGTTTTTTGTTTTTTATTTTGATACAGGGCCTCACTATGCAGTTCCAATTCATAGTGATCCTCCTGTCTCAGCCTCCCTAGGGCTGGGATTACAGGCACACACCTGTGAACCACACCCAGCTTTGGAGCCAGCAGAGCATGCCCAGGGTTCCAAGGCCAGCACAGTATGCAGCACTGGGGATTCAACTTGGGGCCTTGTACTTAGCAGGCAGGTGCTTAGCCTGCTGAGCTATCTCCCCAGCCCTTAATATCTATTTGTATTTCATTAAAATAAAAATGTTTCTTAAATTCCAGTTATAATATAAAAAATAATTACATAGGTTGTAGAATAACCTTATGGAAGGGTGCATTTCACATTGGCGGCATTGTAAATTACATATATATATTACAAATATCTTCCAGAAGATTTTCAATGAAGTGCCTTCTTCTAATGGCAGTATATTACAGCAATTTTCCAATAAGATAAAAATATCTTGAGGAAGGGACTCTTTTTTCTAATTTGTCCAAATGTGACATAATCAGTAAGAGCATTTCTCTTTCACCAAGAAAAAAATACCAAGCATCCCAAGACCTATAAATGGGGCTGGGGAGATAGCTCAGTAGAATAAGCACTTGCCTGGCAAGTGCAAGGTCCTGAGTTCAATCCTTGGTACTGAAAAAAAAAAAAAAAATACCAAGACCTATACAGCCCAGTACAATTCAGTCCTTGATATTTTCTCCATCTTAAAATAACACTAAGCTCTACTACATTCGGGTCACACTGACTTTCTTTCATTTCCTGTATTCTTGGTGTCAGGTTTGTTTAGTTCCCTCTTAGCAGCAGGCTTCTGCTTAGTTATAGATCTCCCTGAAGTCTGGAAGCTCCAGGGAAGCAGCAACTTCATTGCCAATTTGTCAGTAGTACATTCTGCTCTATGCAATGGGTGAGGAGAAAGCCTAACTTCTTATCTTCCACAGAACTTCTCCTGAATGGCTCCAAGTTAACTTCTTTCAGTGGAGATACATATGAGATTTGAAAGGCAGAAGACAAGAAGAAATCACTCTTCTCCAGTTATTGTGGTCTGAGTATTTGTGTCATTCTAAAATTCTAGTGTTATAACCTAATGTCTAGTGTGTTGACATTAAAAAGTAGAACAGTTGGGAGTATAGCTCAGTGGTACAGGCTCTTGCTTCAATTCCTTTGGGATGAAATTTATAATGAAGGGATACTTCATGCATGGAGTTACCTTGATCCTGGACTTCCCAGTCTCCACAACTGTGAGGAATAAATTTCTATCACTTATAAATGATCCAGCCTAGCATATTTTGTCATAGTGTCCCAAATGGACTAAGAAACCAGTATAACTTTGATGAAGCAACTCGTAATTTCCTAGATTTCTTGGAAAATTTCAAATAATAAAGTTGAGAGGGTGGGAGACATAGCTCATTAGCATAAGAGATTGCCTGGTAAGGATAAGTTCCTGAGTTCAATCCCTATACCACAAAAAAAGTAAAATTTTGCCGGGCATGGTGGCGCATGCCTGTGATCCCAGCACTCGGGAGGCTGAGGCAAGAGGATTGTTGTGAGTTCGAGACCAGCCTAAGCTACAAAGTGAGCTTAAGGCCAGCCTGAACTGCATAGTGAGACCCTGTCTCAAAAAGGCAAAAAAAAAAAAGTTAAATTTTTTACAAGGAAATGGGCTATATTTTAAAAAATAGCAGAAATGTTTCACATTTTGAAAGGCAAAGGACACGTGACAACTTAAATGAAATACCTGGCACTAGACCAGATCATATATGAGAAGGGGACAGTGCTATAAAGGATATTATTAACCCAACTGACAAAATTGGATTATAAGTGGAAAATTAGATGAAAGCATTATGTTAAATTTAAACTCACTGGTCTGCTTATACAAAACAACATTCCTCTTCTTTAGATATATACACTGAAGTAAATGGTACCTTGAAGGGTAAAGACCCATGATGTATGTAACTTACCCTGAAATGATTCAGAAAAAAATTCACTGAATATACAGTTTGTTATATATGAAGGGGAGTAGCCACATATACAAAAGATAAAGAAAAATGTTACTGGGTAAAATGTAAATGGATACTCTTCATACTGTTTCTATTCTTGCAGCCAATCTGTAGGTTTAGAATTATTTCATTAAAAAGCAAAGGGTTTGGGGTTTGGCTCAATGGTAGAACATGCCCTTAGCCTAAGGCCCTAGGTTCAGTCCTTAACAATGACAACAACACAACCACAACAACATACTGAATCATGAAAGACAAACTAGGAAAGTTGTCTGAAATAACAAATCTCAAAAGAGGCCCAGACTGACAGCTACATGATTTAAAAACAATACATAGTGTGGTTCTTTATAATTCTCTAGTCAGCAGAGAGAGATTTTACTCTTCCTACAGAAGACAACCTGCTTTTTGGCTCAGATAACTCATTGTGCACAGGATATTTGTCTACTTATTTAAATAGGGGACATCCATGGCTTTGCTGGGCACTACAGTCTACAAACTGCTTGGCAGTTACATTTTCAGTAGGTCATGGGGTACAGCTCAGTGGTAGAGTTAGTTCTTAGCATATAGGTTAAATTTCTGGTCCAATTAATAATATATTCACCTTTCTAAATTCTATCATTCTACCCTGTTTTGTTTTGAAGTTGGAAGGGGCCTGGCATAGAAATACAGTTCTATGATATTTCATCAAAGGTGTTTCCAATCAGCCCTGGGAAAAATCAGTGAGGGAAGAAATTTTTCATAAAAGTATTGCAAGACAGTGAAAATCAGTAGTTGATTGTTTGTAGGAAGGGAGGCGAGTAGGCAGAGCACAGATGTATTGGGTCTGTGATCCACTCTACATAATACTATAATGGCGGACACACACCTGTCGTAAGTCTTCCCCAATCCATAGAACATATGACATTGGGTGACCCTTATGTGAAGAATGACAGGGAAGTGTAGCTTCCTCTGTTCTAGAAGACTCACCACTCGGTGCAGGATGTGGATAGTTGGGGAGGGTCAGAGAAGTGAGGAAAGTTGTGTGAATTGGAACTCTCTGCCTGTCACCCACTCAGAGATGCTGTGAACCTAAAACTGCCCTGAAAAAATGAAATCCATTCAACAAGAAAAAGGCAAAGGATATTGTGTGTGTGTCTGGGAGAAGTTGGAATTTAAGCTTAGGGAGTTGAGAAGCTTTTGGCAGGCATTTCAATGCATTTCTTGAAAGATTTATCGTAAATCATATTTCTCAGCCCACTGCTCTTTTTACCATCTGTCAAGCTGGATCACCTTAGAATCAAAATATGACATTTAAATTTGGAGAGAGACACTTAATTCATACTTTAGTTAAATTTTCTTGGCAGAGATTTGACTTTAATCTTGGGAGTTTTAACATATGAACCTAGTATATATCAAGAGTCCTGTGGATTTTTCCAGCAATAGGTATAAACTGGTCAGAGATTTATTTGCCTTATTTATAATATATATTTCTAATGTGGATATCATTTCTTTTATCTTATTAGAAATGAAAGAATTGCAGCTGGGGAGATGGCTCAGTAGAATAAGCACTTGCCTGCAAGTGCCAAGGTCTGAGTTTAATCCCTGGTTCCGCCAAAAAAAAAAAAAAAAAAAAAAAAAAAAAAAAAAAAAAAAAAAAAAAAAAAAAAAAAAAAAAAAAAAAAAAGAAATAATTAAACTTATGCTTATCTCTATTTTATCAGAAACATAAGGCTCAACATCCTACACTAAAACAAATTACAGGATATTAGTGAATTACATGCAAATTCTGTAACATTTACTATAAAGAAGACATATCACAGACATCCACTAGCCAGGCATAGCAGCAGGTGGCTGTGATCCTAGCACTCTAGGGGGCTAAGACAGGAGGATCACAAGTTCAAGCTCAACATGGGCAGATTAGTGATTAGTGAGACCTTGTTTTAAATGTGTGTGTGTGTGTGTGTGTGTGTGTGTGTGTGTGTGTGTGTTATAGAAGAGGTGGGGAAGTAGCTCAGTGGAAAGGCTCAGGATTCAGTCTCCTGTACCATAAAAAAATATTAATTTTTTATCTTTAGTAGAATTATGCATGATTGACTGGGGAGATAACTTGGCAGCATAAGTACCTACCTGGCAAGCACAAGGTCAGGAGTTTAATCCAAGGTACCTCACTCCATGTGGGCCCTGCCAGCCACCAAAAATGGACATGGTGGCATACACTTATAATCCCAGTGCTGGGGAGGTTGAGACAGGAGGATCACTATGAGCCTAAACTGTGTAGCGAAACCCTGTATCAAATAAATATATTTTTAAAAAGAATTATGCATGATTTTTCCTTTTTCTTCTCTATGCCTACTGATCTTTTATAATAATCATGTATTGTTCTGTTTTTTTTAAATAACAGGCACAAATTATGGGGAAGTTTTGCAATGGAGTATAAATCCTATTCAAATACTCATACACAAAATTAGGCACAATGTCTACTTCTGCAGTAAATTCCTAAATTATTTTCACCTTATCTTCTTTGTCAGTAGAGGCAAATTTATTTTATTACTTTATTTCTGAGCATTGACTTCTATAAGTGACAAAATAATAACCTTAACAAGCAGTTATTGAACATTCTTGCTTCTTACAAAACTAACTCAAAAGAAATATACAATCTGCTAAGTTAGAACTCTTATCAAATTTCTAAATTTTGGTGCCAAATTAAACAAAATTCATTGGAGATTTTAAATCTAAGTAGTATCAAGAGAATCTATTTAAAATGCAATATATTTTTTCTAGGATATTGGCATAAACATATAATTTGTACTCCTACGAAAAAAACTGAAGGTTGATTTCATAATTCACTTTAAATTACAGGAAAAATATTTTTTTTTTTGTGGTCTTTTTGAGACAGGGTCTCACTATGCAGTTCAGGCTAGCCTTAAGCTCACTTGCTCAGGCTGGTCTCGAACTCACAGCAATCCTCCTGCCTCAGCCTCCCGAGGGCTAGGATTACAGGCATGCGCCACCACACCCAGCTAGGAAAAATATTTTTGAAAGAGGTAAACGTAGGTAGAAATTCCGATTCTGTTGCTTATTATTTAGTATAACCTCATATAAGTCCATCAACTGCTCAGGCCCTAAATTTCTGTATATGACATTTATTTATAAAACAATGAAAATAATCTCTAACCCTTAGAATTATAAAGATTATATAGATTACAGATACTATAAATAAAGCAGATAGAACTACACCTGACAATCAGCTGGTGCTTAATAAACAGTAGATATTGTGGTAATATTTAGTAGTACTTATAGTAGTAGATGTTGTTATTTTTGGATTTTTTTTTTTTTTTTTTTTTTGCTTTTTTAGTTTTGGCTTATTGATTGTTTTTGTTTAGTTTTGTTTGCTTGCTTGTTTTTTTGAGACAGGGTCTGTCTACATAGCCCAGGCCAGCCTTGAACTTGTTGTGCGGCCCAGGCTGGCCTCAAACTCAAAATCCTCCTGCTTACACTTCCCAAGCTCTGGAATTGTAGGTGTATATTACCATATCTGGCTTGTTAAAATTATTAATCATAAAAAAATTCCTCAGCTAACGTGGAAACAAAGCCAAAAAAAGGCAGCAAGAAAGGATAAATCTTCAGACAAAAAAAATGCAATCAAAAGGGAAAAGGGAAGCCAAGGGAAAAGGCTGAAGTGGCTAATCAAGAAACCAAGGAAGATTTACCTGCAGAAAATGGGGAAAATAAAACTGAGGGGTGCAGCATCTGATGAAGCAGAAGAGAAAGAAGTCAAGTCTGATTAATCACACGCCATGTCTTCTCAGTGCTCCCTGCCTCCCTTCTTGTACAATCCAGAGGAATATTTTTATCAACTATTTTGTAAATGCAAGGTTTTTAGTAGCTCTAGAAACATTTTTTAAAAGGAGGGAATCCCACCTCATCACATTTTTTAAATGTAAATGATTTTTTTAGAGGTGAAATCATTCTCTGGTTGTTTATTTTTTGGTACAACCAGAAAAAGTGCGATATTGAATTATGGCAGGCTTTGACTGTCTTGGGTGTCAGCTTAACATTCCATAGTTGGGGGTTAGTTTTATATCCTGCAATACAAAGTATACTAAATGGCAATTTGGAATTACAGTCCTACATTTAATATGTCTTGGATATTTTCTTTTCTTTCTTTTTTTTTTTCAGAACCAGAGATTGAACTCAGGCCCTTGCACTTGCCAGGCAAGTGCTTATTCTATTGAGCCATCTCACTGGTCCCTGTCTTGGATACTTTAAATGACTTCTATTCCCATGTTTTTAGTAGAATTGTTTCCTAAAGAAAACTACTTCCTAATTGTTGCCCTGTCAGAATCATGTGCACTCTGTAACATCTTTGGTAGTGGTAGTTGGGCTTGCCTCATTTTGTTAATGTGCTGGGAAAGATAAAAAATTTGAGTATGTAGTATATGTGGTAGAAAATTGTGAATTGAGGGGACTTAAGTAACACCTTATCAGCATTTGAAGATATCGGTACTTAATCCTCTTGCAAAAAATTTGCCTCTAAATTTGAAGCTGGAAAGTCACTGGAACAACTGAAAACCAATACATGGATTTTTTGTTATGTGTCAAGAATTGCGTACAAAGTGAATCATGTGTACTGATCCTCAACACAACCAATAAAATCTCAAATACTGAAGACAAAAAAAAAGAATCCTACCACTTACACAAAAAGCTAGGAAAGAGTACATTAAGTCTTTTATTTTTTTTTCAATTTTATGTATTTAGTGCAGGGTCTACAGGGTCACATCACACAGATCAGACACTACACAGATCAGACTCGTAGTGATCCTCCTGTTTTCAGCCTCCTAAATTCTGGGATTACAGGCATGTGCCACCATGCACGGTCTAAGAGTACACTAAGTCTTGAGACACGTGAGTCACAGAGCCTTAGACAAGTTTGTAAAGGTCTTTCTTCCATATCTGTTCCTCTCTAATGATTCAGCATACACTGTAAATGGAGAATACACATGGGCTGTGCACAAGCAAGACAAATGATGCAAACAAGACACCCAGTCCTGAGCTCCACCCTCTCCCTCTGACTCTGTAATGAAGCAGCCCCCAAAGCCGGCTTCCAACCTGGCTTCTGCTCAAATCCACCCATAAGATTCTTTACTGGTTTTAAAAATAATTTTAAATCATTCATTTATTTATTTAGTACAGGGTCTTGCTACGCAGTTCACACTCATAGTGATTCTCCTGTCTCAGCCTTTCCAGCACTGGGATTACAGGAGTGTGCTACCATGCTGGGTCTCAGTGCTAGCTAGCACCATGCACCGAGTTCTGGGGCCAGCACAGCATGTAGTATCTGGAACTGAACCCGGGTCCTTGCACTTGCCAAACAGGCACTTAGACCACTGAGCTATCTCCCCAGCCCCAAGATTCTTTGCTTTTATCTCAAGCTCAGACACAAGGTTGAGTAGGCACCAGGACAGGCAGGCAGGGCCAGATGGGGCAGGGATTCTGCTTCTAGAAGAAGGCCATGGTTGCTGGGCTAGGAGTGCCCCAGAGAAAGGGGCATATTCCCTGAAGAATATTTTCACTGCTCTGCCTCAGCAGGGCCTGAACAAATGTAATTACTCTTTGCTGCCTTAAAATTCATACATAAGGCAAGTTTTCTTTTAGGAAAGAAAACTAAAATTTGGAAATGAAACTCACTAGCTGGGAGGCCAAGAAACAGACAGAGGTATCAGACATGGGCCTACAGCCACACACCACAGGACCTTTTGTAGAGGGCTGTTTTCAAAACTGGGGTCAGTTTTCCTAAGGATTGGGAAAGTAATTTTGATGTAGAAAACATGAATTAGCTTTCTGATAGTGAGGTAAAGCTATGAACGACCTTGCCCTGCCACGTAGCATCTTCTCTACCTACTCAAACTCTTCTCCTGCTGATCCTCTTGTATGTCATCTCCAGAGTACCATCATGCTACTTTCCCCTAGTTCCTGCTTTCCTGCAGTAAGAGTTCCGATACATGCTCAACTTTCCCATGGTGTGTTTGAAGACCAAAATAGTCTAGAGAAGTGTGCTTGGTAGTAAGTTAAAGGTGCCTAGGAAAGAAGTTGATTTGAAAAAATGAGATGAGTCAAGAATCATTTGATACATGCATTTTGTTATACCTATAAGTGATGCCAGGTGGTGATATCAGGACTAGAGTCAGGGCAAAGATAAGAACTTAAAATGTGAATCTGGGCATCATCCACAAAGAAATGGACAATTAGAGTAGAATAGGGATGCTTACATGAATTTTTTCCCCCCTGCTACTGGGACTAACCCAGGGTCTTGTACATGCTGCACAAGTGCTGTATAGCTGAGCAATATCCTCCCTTCTTTTAAATTTTATTTTGATTGTTTTGTTTCTTGAGTCAGGATTTCTCTATGTAGTTCAGGCTGATCTTGAACTCAATGTGTAACCCAGACAGGCCTTAAATTCCTGCTGATCCTTTTGCCTGTTTTCTGAGGGTTGGTATTATGGTTGTTCACCACCATGCCTGGTACAAATTCTATTTTGAAACAAGTTCTCAAAATGTTGCCTAAGCTGGGTGTGGTGGTGCACATCTCTATTACCAGTACTCAAGAGGCTGAGGCAGGAGGATTAGTTCAAGGCCAGATAGAACTGAGGTAGTGAAACCCTACCTCAAAAAAAAAAAAAAAAAAGTTGCCCAGGCTAGCCTTGAACTTGAGACCCTGCCTCAGCAGGGACTATAAGCATGCACTCCTATGCCAGCCTTCATAAGAAATGTTATGGAATAAAACTTATTAAGACCCCAAAGATTCAAAGATAAATGGATATAATCTGTTTGTTATGAATTGCGAGTCCATATCATTCCAAAACTGATACGCTGAAATCCAGTGTAATAGTATTAGGGAGTGGGGCCTTTGGGAGATCTAAAAAAAAAAAAAACCACATCTCTATAAAGATATGTACAAAACAGGAAAAAAAAATACTTGAAAGGTTAACTATGGTCATTCATTTTTTCCAATCATTTTTGTGCTTACTATAATTCCCATCCTGAGTCATCTTAGGCTAGGCTTATAATGAAGTACCAGGCCACCTCAAAAACTGAAGTCGCTTAAGGCATCTCTTCCTCATTCATACACATTTTACTCTAAGTCAGGTGTAGTAAATAGTAAAACACCACCATTACTGCTACATTTCTTCCCTTTTTGTAAGCTACTCACTGCATCAGGTACAGGAGTGAATTTCCCTCCTATAGAATCTATACTGGCCTCAGTTTCTTGTCTTGGCCAATCCAATATGGTAGCAGTGATGTTCCATGACATCCAATAGGTCATAAAACACCTTCTAAATTCTTCCCAAGTACCTTGAAATATTTGCTCTTCCGAGGCTTCTGGGGATCTGGGACAAACACAGTGAGAAACCATGGAGGTACTCTGATTGACAGATCCATAATACCCAGTCAATAGCCAGCATAAACTGCAGGCAGCTGGGAGAGCCCTTTTGGACTCGCGTTTAGAAGAGTGATGAAGACACAGTAGCTCCAGCCAGCGACTGACTGCAGCCATGACTGCCCCCAAGAAAGAGCTGTCCAGCAGAGCCCAGTCACCCACAAGGATGCATATGTATGGTGGTTAATTTCAATAACTGATCATCATGGTCAAGTTGATTGGATTAAGAGACCCTGGCTGGATTGTGAGGGTGCTAACCCTCTGATGCGTTCACAGCTGGATGAGCTACCAGGAGGCAGGCCTTGTTGGTGGCAGTTAGTGAGGATGACTTTAAAGCACACATCCTGTCCCCAGCCTCTTCCTCTGCAGCTTCTTTCTTCACTTCTGCTGTCTGGCTTCCACAAGGTGAGCAGCTTCCCTCTGCCCTGATATTTCTGCCTCACTTCAGGCCCAGAGCAATGGACTGAGACCTCTGATACCCTGGACTAAAACAAGTTTTCCTCCTTTAAGTTGTGTGTGGGCCACCAACGGCAAGGTGACTAACCCAACGAGAGAACCTGATGCTTTAAGCCCATAAGTTTTGGGGTGCTTTAACCCAGAAATTGATAAGCAGAACATCTGATGCCTTCCAGGGCAGCAGACATCCATACTGTGAATCACTGATCCAGGCTGCTGTGTTCTTATAGCACCACTATCTCAACATCTGGCCTCTACCATCATCCTAAAGAGGAAGGGACCATTCAAAGTTTGAATAACACCGTCTGCTGCCTCAGCCTGGAAAAGACATGTCTATTTTGGCTCACAGTCAAATTGTATCACCCACCTAATCAAAGTTAGAAAGTATACCTAGGAAGTGTAATCTCCTGTTCATCTCCTATGTAGAATTGATAAAATCTGCCAAGCCATGCTCAGCACGGTGGCAGTACCTGTAATCCCAGCTACTCAGAAGACAGAGGCAAGAGGATCAAAATTTAATACCAGACTGAGTTAACTTAGCAAAACCCCTGTCTCAAAATAAGTTTTCAAGAAAACTTTGTGTGTCTCAGTTCTCCCTAGTTTAAAAAAACTCTTTACCAAAGCTGTGCATTACTTTCACTTTTTAGTTGTGAAATATTCCAAACAAAGTACAGGAACTAAAACACTAGGAAAAATAAATAAAAGTAAAATCCTAGATACCTATTTACTATCTCAGCTTCTTTCATAACCACACACACACACACACACACAGTTTTATTAGATATTAGATCCACAACAGGTGATATTGGATATTAGGAGATATTAGATCCACAAGAGCACCACATGGATGTTGATGTTAAGTGATAACTGGAACCATTCAAAGGACACCTAGTTCAGACACCTTAACAAAGCCCTTCACAATCACTCCTTAACCCACCTTTCCAAATAGCTTGCAGTTTTCCTGTCAATACACTCAATTGGGGATGTTGGTTACTTTTGCCTTCTTGTATATATATTCTTCTTTCAGTAAAGCAACAGTCCAAGTTTCCTTGCATAACTTTCCTGCCCAATTCTCAGCAAAACAGTTTTGATGAGATTAACTCTCCCTCTGCACCAAGGATAAACTAGTTTATGCCCAGCAGGGCTCTAGTACTCCTGGGTACAATCATCAGTACCCTCAGAATGAAGCCCAAAAATATGTTTGACAATCAAAGGAAGGAATGTTCTCCCTCCTGCTGACATAAACAAGGAATCATACAAATCCAGGACTCTCGCATCTTGCTTGGGACCAGAAAGGAAGGCTGCTATAGAATGCAGCCCCTACTTTGGATATCAGAAGAGAAAGAGGAAAAGACAAAAGATCCTTGATGTCTTAAAGTCTCGTCCAAAGCCTGAACCACCTCACAACTTTTTAGGTGACAGGACCAATCCCTTTTATTGTTTAAATCAGTAGGAATTGGGCTTTCTATTGATGTTTCACCAAAATGTTCTTAATAGTGCCAGCACTATGACTAGTCACACTTTAGTCACTTGCATTTCTTTCAAACATCTGAGCTTTGATTTCAAAATAGTTAAATGAAGCCCAAAGTGTATTTCATCCAAAACAGCATGATCCAGAACCCTACTAGAATGACTAAAGAACAAAATCACCATCTGCAGCACCTAGGAAAAATCTTCAAAAGCTGAGAGGACTCCAGACTTCAGCTATTGAAGAGTGTCATTTCTTAGGCATTGACTTGTAGACATCTGCCATTCTGGAGCATATACCAGGACAAATGGGTGGCTCTGAGACCCAAGCTGGTCTCAGAACTATATGCTGAGCGTGCAGGCTGGGCACAGCTGAACAGTTGTGGGGCAGTATGAAGACATATATTCTAGAGGGGGACCAGGGAGTTACTAGAAGATGGTTCCCAGAGCCTGGCACCTGGTATCTGTGGAGCATTCAGATGGAAAAGCCCCTGCTCAGTCAAGTTATGCTTCTAACTCCTGATATGGTTGTATAGGCCAGGAAGGGTGTATCCCACTGAATGTAACACCACTCTAACCAGGGTGGCTGCATCAACCAGAGAGGGTTTGTTTCAGTGACATCAGAAAGAGAGTGGAGAAAGTTTTCAATCAGAGGAGCAATACTTTTTCTCTCCCCCTGCAGTTATAATTCTCATATCACTACAATTGAACAGCTAGAGAAGCCCCCAAGAAATGGCATGATGTTTAAAGTATGCCAAGGAAGCTTGGCATAGTGGTGCATACCTGTAATCCCAGCTACTCAGGAGGCTAAGGCAACAGGACGGAGAGTTTGAGGTCTGCCTGGGCAACTTTGTGAAGCTGTGGCTCAAAATAAAATACAAAAAGAGACGAGATGTGGTACAGTGCCAACACCATGGGCTTAGCCCCTAATATCACCAAAATAAAAACAATAAATAAATAAATTGTGCAGGACAGGATATCCTGTCTGCTTCTTGTACTATGGACAACCACTAGGAAGATAACAATGTAAAAAGTATTAATTATTGAAACTGTACTATAATTCAGCTTTTTGAAAAAAAGGTATACAGCTACAGTCTCCTAATTCATTGAAGAGGCATCTGGTCTAATAGTGTTTGTAAACAGAATATCATGCATGCACCTTGTACAACAAAAAACCACTATGAAACAATCTGCAATGTATTAATTATTGAATCTGTTCTACTAATTTAATTTGAAACTGTCTCATTGCTATTTGTTCTTCAATAAAATTATGGAAAATAAAACAATAAAATGTGCCAAGGTCATCATCCAGAAATAATGTAGCAAGTAGAATATGCGGTCCACTGTCTTCTCAGCAATATAAATCTGGTTTTTTTTTGGGTCACTAAAACTTTCCCCTTTGTCTTTTCTAAATAAAGCCCTGCAACTTTATCAGAAATCTATCCCCTGACAAAGGGTTTACTGACAACTTTCTATTAGCCAAACACATACAAACACACAAAATACAACAGATAGTATCTCACACAGAAGTCAACATGCTGGAAGTCCTGAAAAAAAAAAAGAAACACAGCAAAAAATGTTTTAAAAAATCCCCCCAAAACTATGAACTTAGTTTTAGTTATGGACAGAACTTTGATCCCTACCAAATGAACCAAATTAATAATCCAGCAGAGCAATCAACCAAGGGAGCAGGTATCGAAGAAAGCAGACTTTAATCTTTCTTAGTACATGTTTGCAGTACAAATAACAACATTCATTGTAGGGAACTGGTACAGATACATATCTCCATTCTTTCCTATTCTTCCCTTCCACACTCCCTTTTCTGGCTAGCCTCAGATTTATTTATCTTATAATTCCTTACAAAATTGCCATAGATACAGATTAACAGCCAGACTAACAGGCCAAAAGGAATCCAATTTTAAAGTAACTGCTTTTGTAACACAGACTTGGTGCTGGAAAGGGCAGCTCTGGGCTAGGCCCAACCTGTCACTATCACTATCAGCATGTGCTCCTCTTCCAGCTTGCCCAGGGTCCTCAGGGCCGACTGCAGGTACTGCTGTGAGAAGTGGCAGGGTGGGAAGGCATAGAGCATGCCCTTGCAGTCTCTGCCCTTGGGCCCACCCACAGGAAGGCTAATCACCCCTGCAGCCTGCTTCCCCTTTAAGTAAGAGACCAGGTTCCTGAGAAGCCGTCTCTGTAGGCCTGGTTCCATAGTGGGTAGACCCTCCATGCCAGGTCCGCTGGGGACTGACTGTGTGGCCAGGAGCACAGCATAGCCCTTGGCTCTCCCCCGCCTGATGCGTCGTGTGACCTCCTCAAACTTGGGCTGCTCCAATGGAAGGCGCTGTGTAATCTTCAGCTGGGTCAGCCGGCTCCCAGACGTCTGGTCTCTCAGCAGACCACTGATAACACTCTGGTCCCCCTCTAGGATATACATAGATACTGGGAAACAGCTGGTTTTCAACACTAGAAGCCCATTCCAACCTAGCTGCAAGGTCTGTGAAACAGTCTTCAGGTTTTTAGTCTCCTGTTTCAATTCTTCCAGAGGCTTGGGCTCTGCCTCAGTGGTCCCATAACTGCAGTCTCTCTCACTTGTCTTCTTCCCACAGAAAGAGTCTGCAGCTTCGCAGTGGAGGTGCTGGCCCCACTCCTCAGGCCCATGTGTGCCGTTGCTGAGGGAGTTGGTGCCTGACTCCAAAGTGGTTCCGGTACTAGTGTGGTTCACCTCGCAGTCATACTGCGGTCCAACCCCCTTGGTCCAGCTCCATTTCTTATATGCACACTGAGGCGTCCTCCCGTGGAGGTCCTCCCGCCGGGCTTCCCAGGCCTTGGCCAGGCCTCGGTCTTCTTCCCAGCTCCGGTGCCTGGCACTGAGGCTGCGCACTGAGCGGCTAAGCCCCTCCAGGCTGTATCTGGGATCCACAATGTTAATGGGGTGGGTCCAGTGCCCATCCAAAAAGGTCGGGTCTCGGCCTAGGTGCAGGTACGGGTGGGTCTTATCTCGCCCCCGCAGGTTCAAACCCAGGGCTGGGTTACGCGAAAACCCATTTGTGAGCGGCTCATAATCCACGGGGAGGGGTGCGGGTCGGTACTGCTGGGGATACCACGTCTCCCCTGCTCTGGCAAAATCCACTCGGAGCCTGCGGTGCGGACCCCCCAAAGGAAAGCCTCTCATTTCAGCACAGGCGACCTGAGCTGACTCCAGGTTCTCATAATGTATGTAGGCAAAGTTTTCTCCTTTGACGTGGTCAACGGTGCGAATGATTCCAAAGCGGTCGAACTCCCTGGCCAGGGCTGCCGGAAAGGTGTCAGGTCCCAGGCCCCCCACACAGAGGCGAGTGGTGGGGCCCGCCCTGCCGTGGCCTAGCTTCACGGGCCCCCTTCCCCTCACGCGGCCTGCCATGGCCGCCTCAGCTCGGCGCGCCGCGTCCCGGCTCCGGAAGCCCAGAAAGGCCCAGGCCGCACCCCGCCCTCGGGCGGGCCTCCTGCCGTCCGCCTCCTCGAGGCCGCCGCACTTCCCGAAGGCGCGGCGCGGCGCCCCCTCCGACGCGACGCGGTCCAGGCTGCCCACGAGCAGGTTCCGGCTGGCCCGCTGCTCTCGCTCGCCTCGCGGGTCCGCCTCGTACCCCGCCGGGGGGTCGCAGGGGCGCCCGCGGCCGAGGTCCAGGGCGGCGGCTGGCAGGGCGGCGTGGAGGTGGCGGCGCAGCTGCGCTACTCCCTGCTTCCTTCCGCCGCGCGGGCCCTCGGGCTCCCCCTGGAGCCCGCGTCAGGGCCGCGGCAGCCGCGGGCGGCCTCGCGCAAGTTCCCGTGGGCCGCGCGCCCGGGCTAGGCAAGCGGGCGGGCGCGGGCCGAGGTCCCCAAGCGCCGCCGCCCGGGAACAGCCGGTCCCCGACGCGTTCTGCGGCCATGCAGGGCTCGGGAGCACGGTAGATCCGCAGCGCCAGGCAGCCTGGCCCGTGGGGACGGCGAGGCCAGCGTCCGTGGTGCGAGCGAGCTACGTGCTGGCTGTTAGCCAAGCCCCCAGTCCCCCCTCCCGGCCACCCCTCCCTACGTTCCTTCGCTACCCCCCACCATCCCCCCCACGCACCCCAATGGACTGAGAGAGTTTGCTTCAGTCTCCTCCCTTGCTCTCAAACTGCCCTTTTCTACTCCAACTTGACTGTGGCCAGGCATGGGCAGTATAGGTCCCTTCCCCCACTCAGGCCACTTTTTAGAACCATGCACCTGGGAGTGGTTAAGATACGGAAGAGCAGGATCTGGTCCTTTATTTGCATACTCAGCATTCTTAGCAAGCCTTCAGTCTTAGCAAGCCTTCCTGGAGATTCTCTGGTTTCATCCCTGTCCCTTACTGAACAGGTCTGCAAGTTGTTACATAAGTAGCCCTTCAGGCACAGCTTGAGTTTTAGTCCAGGAGGCCTTCCTTCTGTGTAATCTAACAGGTCCAGTTAGAACAAAGATTTTAGTGTACCTATGAACCTGCTCATGATTTCTCAGGTAGTGTGGGCTCCAAAAAGTCCTACACAGATCTGTTAATACTGAAGAGCTCCAGACACCAGCAGTATTCTGGCATTGGCCTGCTACTCAATGCCCAGTGTCCACCTGCCAGTGGCAGAGACCCATCTATGGTCTTCAGCACAAGCTGCCATGGACACTGGTGACTGGCAGCAGCAGTGACCAGCAGCTGGCAGTGTCAACTGCCAATATCGCCTGGTGACATCAGAACAACTAGAAAAGCTGTACTTGACCGATTCATGATTTCCATCTGAATTGAGCAAAAGAACCCTAAGCTGATTGGTGACACCAGGCAGGAACTGTAAACCTCTTGATGGTGACACATATTAAGATGTTCATGACAAACTTTTTAGATTTCAACACAGTGATCTAGTAGGCACAAAATAGTAGCAGATCTGCTAACCATAAAAAGAATTTTTGGAAAGTTGGAATTTTGATATGGTCACACACTTTTGAGAGGACCTTCATACACAAGAAGACTATCTCCATGTACGCTTCTGCCTACTGCAGCTCTCAGAAAAGCACTTAATTTGTCATTCCAGATCTCACTTAAAGCTAAGTATCTAGGCTAGCTTTAAAATCTCCATAAAATAGTCAAGAAAGTAAAATCTACTTATGATGTTGCTGTTATTGTTACTATTTTGATCTTACAGGGAAAAAAACAGGCAAAAAAGGTACATAATTATTACCTATATACTTGGAGTAAAAGAATGACATAGAAGTGGTAGAAAATATATACAGGAAGTTGGCAAGATGACTCAGAAATAGTCACTGAAAATAGCTCAACTCTTGAGTATGGTGTGACAGAGCTGCCAACAACGAATTCATGTAATAGAATAATTGATGGCTTGGGCTCTAGAGTTCCTTAAATGTTCCTGTTGGCATACAGGACTACTGGACAAGAGGGCAGGGGAGTCTCCTGATGGTAAATTCCAGGGTAACAGCTGTTCCTGCTTTCACATGATCCCCTCAGTTTCTCCTCCTATCTGTCTGCCTAGGCACCCCTGGGGACCACACCCCTGTCTGGGCTGAAGAGCCCTCCCAGCTTCTCCTTTCTTGTCTTACGCAAGCCTACTTCTTAGGGCAGTTCCCTGTTTAAAGCCACCACCCCCATCTTATTTTTCACTTCCCTTCCACCCTCTAAACTGGAGATGCAAGTTTGCCTGTTTAACCCTGTCTTTAACCCTTTTATGCCCCTCCTCCATAACCTAAGTTTTTATGTTCTCTTCCTCGCAAGTTGTCTCAGGGGAGCAGGCCAGGAAACAAAAATGTGGGGAAGTCTCAGAGCTCTAGAAATCTCAAATTCACACTGCTGGGCCCTGGCTCCCCACAATCTGTACCTAACTGCACAACGTTGGAGCTTACGTCTCCTCCCAAGTGGGTGGGAGAAGGAACTCCACATTCCTGTCCCCATTTCTATGAGGCCTCCTTCCCAGCCTTAGGCCTGCAGTTCTAATGGAAATGAAGGATGGGCTCTCTAGGATGCCTTCTGGCACCATTCTTTTTAAGTAACCAATTCCCATTTCTGAAGGCCTCAGATTAGATGCATATTCTTTTCTAAGGATGCCCTACTTCAGATACTCTGGGGAAATGATTTCCTCCAGATATTCAGAGCATAGACTACAGAGTCAGGCCATCTGCCACTTACTTAGTACCTGAGTGACCCCAGGCACAACAGTGAATCTCTAGGCTTCAGTTTCCTTAGGGTTGTGGAAAAGGTTCAGAGAGATGGTCCTGGGACACAGTAAAAAGCGACATCAGGAGTCTTGATGTTTAGTTGTCACAGTCCAGCTTCTAATAGGTAATATCTGGCCCAGAAGGGAGCCTCCTGCACTTGGCTCTATCACCATAGCTGTTGTTCATTTGGAGTGGTCTGTAACTATGCCAACCCAGTTGCTAAACACTTTTAATCTTAATATTGTTTGCACTGTGTGTGCTAAAAGCAAAGCACACAGAGAAATATATGCAGATGGATTATTAAAGCATTGGAGAGGAGAGGAATCATCAGCTAAAATGTTGGAAGGATGAGGGGAAAAAATGGCAAGGTGACTTTCGTCTGCAGCAGGATCCTAATGATTTATGGCACAATAGAGGAGTCTAGGGTAGATGACTGTATTTGTTTCCTAGAGCTGCTGGAACACGTTACCATAAAACTCAATTTTGAACTGTATTCAAAATCAGTGGACCTTCCTCTGCTCTGCTTTTCTCCAGAAGGTCTGTGCTGCCTCTGAAGAATTTGGAGAGAATCCTTTCTTACGTTTTCCAGTGTCTGGTGGCTCCAGGAGTTCTTTGGTTTGGGGCAGCATAATCCCATTCTCCACCTTTATCTTTATGTCCCACCAGACCTCTTGTCTCTCTGTGCTTCAACTCTTTCTTTGCCTTTCTAGGCCTACCCTAAATCCAGAATGATCTTGAGATCATTAACATCATTATATTTCCCAATAACTTTTTTCCCAAATAAGAACACATTCATAGACTCTGATGATTGAGATATGAGCATTTGTTTTCTTTCGGTTCTTTTTTTTTTTTTTTTGAGACAGAGTCTCAATATGTAGCTTAAGTAGGCCTTGAAGTTGAAGTTACCCTCCTGCCTCAGCTTCCCTAGTGCTAAGATTAGAGGTCCATACCATCACACCAAGCTGAGATTTGAACATATCTTGCTGGCAGCCACTATTGAATACACTTTAGTTATATGTAAAAGCAGGGGTCCATGAGTAGAGGCATATAAGAGCATTTGATGAATATTGCGGTTCATTTGTTATCTACCCTGTATTTAATTATTTTCAGGAAAGTGTAATTCTATGACATTCAAGTGTGTAATATGGATCTCAATGTTACTCAGACATGCTTCTCTTGCTCTAGATCTAGCAAAAATCACCTATCCATTTGTCTTTTCACATTTAGAAGCCACTGGCATTCCTTGGTTTATAGCCGTATAGCACGTCCAGCTTTTATTCCACCTTTACATCTCCCTTCTCTGACTCTGGCCTTAATCCCTCCCTCCTACAAGGGTAGTTTTGATTACCATGGACCATCCAAATGACCCAACATAACTTCCGCATCTCAAAATCTTTAACTTAATCACATCTGCAAAGCCAGCTTTCCATATAATACAATATAACCAGGTTCTAGAACTTATGGAGTGGTCATCTTTGGAAGGCTATTATTCCTTGGATTACTTACAGGAAATTGGGCTTTATTCTAAGAGCAATAGGAATTAATGGAAAATTTGAAGCAAGAAGTGAAATTAGCAGAGGCCAGATGACCAAAGCAGGAATTGTTAGGCAGAGTCAAACATTAGCAGGTCTGGAGACACAGCTGGGTGCTGCATGAAAAGCAAAAGAGAATGACTTTTTTTCCTTTTTTCCTTCATTTTTTTAATCATTAGCTATAGATCAAATCCTTTGCCTATGGTTTCCAACCTTAGCCTGAGAAAATGTAACCTCCTGTGAGAGTGCTGACAAGATAGAGGACCTGCACAAAGTCCAGACCATCACGAAGGAGTAAGAAAACTTCATAGTCTCAAAACAAGTTAAATGGAAATAGCCCACTGAGAGAGTAAACAAGAAACTTCTTCCCTCAGAAGCTGGTCAAAAAGATCCCATTTCCTTGTAAAAGATCAATGACCTTGGGCTGGCAAGATAGCTCAGCGGTCTAAAGCCCCTTTCAGGGACCGCGGTTGGAGCCCCAGCACCACATACCATGCCAGCCCCTCCCCCCAGGGTGGGCTGAGCTGACCCCCCACCCCCACAAAAAAAGAATCCGTGATGTGTAGCGAGACACTGTAATAAATAAATTAATTTTAAAAAAAAAAGATCAATGACCTTGAAAGAAAGGAAATTATATTCCTTGAAAGACCCAGTCAATCATAAAATGTGACCTACACCTCGTTCGGTGCAACTGCCATCCTGGTATCTGCCTGTTTTCACATTTGAAGGTGTACTCTATGAATTGCCCTGAAAAAATCATCATTTTGGAATAAAAATCTTCCTATATTCTGCATGATATCCTAAGTGTCTTGTCTAAATTCATTCATCAAAGTCAGAGAACAAAATACTTTAGCTAGAAGAAAGATATCCTCTTTAATAAATGGTGCCGGGAAAACTGGCTTTCCACATACTGAAGATTAATACTAGACCCATACCACTCATCAGGCCCTAAACTAAAACTGAAATGGATCAGAGGTCTAAATATTGAAACAGAAACACTAACTCTGCAGGAAGTATTGTGGAGGATCCCCTGAGCAGCTCTCCTTGAAAGAAGAGCAACTGTCTCCATTTTTACTGAACCTGACCCTATTTCCTGGTATTGTTATGCACAGAGCTGGCTAGGACTTCTATTTATCCTTCAATTGGCCTTAAGCAATGTGTATTGGCCTAGCTGAGGTGCTGGTGATAGTCTTTGAAGGTGGCACGTGTGTTTTCCTGGTAAATCTGCTGCTCTTTAATGTGAGCTGGGTCAAGACAGGATGGTAAAGCTAAAGCTCTGCGCCACCAGCTGGGATCAAGCCTCAAGATAGAAGCTATGACTTCCTGGGTCTTGAAAGACTACATCAAAGTTGAAGTACCAGACCCCCAAAAACATTGGATGCTATCTCTATGGCACAATATTATAATGCAGATTACTCTCTCTGCATATCTTCTCTGCATATGGCAGAGGTAAATGTAGGCCACCCACCTAGCTCAGCTCACAATGGTCACCTGTTTCTCACAATTCTCAATCCCCCTCAAGTCACTCCCCCACTGAATAAAAACCAGGTGAGGCCATGGATCGCTCTCTTGGTTCCAAGAAGCCATCTTTGTGGCTGAACTGAGAGCCCCTTGACTTCCCAATGGTTGAAAATATAATTTAGTGTCTTTATTTTCACTGTGGATTGCATTGAAAGTGATAGATTAGAATTAACTTGATGGGATTCCAATAACATAACTTTGGGATTACAAACATTGGCTTCTTAGACTGAGACGAGGACATGGAAGTGACTCCTACAAGTATAGGCAAATACTTTATAAATAAACCCTAATCACACAGGAAATATTACAACATATCAACAACTGGATCTCATCCTATTAAAAAGTTTTGCACAGCAAATGAAACTACCAAGAGAGTGAAGAGACAGAGTGAGGGAAAAAAATTGCCAACTGTTCCTCAGACAATGGACTAATATCTACGGTATATAAAGAACGTTAAAAAAAAAAAAGCCAGACCCCAAATTTAAAGGTTCAACCCAAAAAATTATTATCTGAAATGAATAGACAGTTCTTGGATGATGAAGTAGAAATGGCAACTAAATATATGAAAAATATTCAACATCACTAGTCATTTAAGAGATGCAAAGTAAAACAACACTGAGATTACTTCTCCAGAAAGAATGGTTGTTATCAAGAAATCAACCAATAATGAATGCTGGCTGGGCTGTGAGGAAAAAAGGACTCCTTCTCCACTGTTGGTGGGGGTATAGACTGGTGCGAGTACTGTAGAATTTAGTGTGGAGATTCTTCAAAATCTAAAACTAGACGTTCCATTTGACCCAGCTATTCCCCTTCTTGGTATATTCTTGAAAGAAGTCAAAGCATCAACTGCGGCATGTGCACACCCATTGGTTTTTTCTTTCTTTCTTTTTTTTTTTTTTTTTTTTTTGTGGAACTGGGGATTGAACTCAGGCCTTTGCACTTGCCAGGGAAGCACTTATTCTACTGAGATAGCTCCCTAGCCCCAACACACCCCTGTTGATAGCATCACAGTTTGTAGCAGCCAAATCTTGGAAAGTAGCCAAATGCCCAACAGATGAATGAATTAAAAATATGTGATTTTTTAATGCAATGGAATACTACTCAGTAATAAAGAAGGATAAACTTTAAACATTTCTAGGTAAGTAGATATGCCTAGAAACCATACTCCTAAATTAATTAAACTCACATATTCAAATATTGCATGGTTTTTCTGGTGTGAGAAACTGAAAAGGTAAATAAGGGCCAAAATGTATAATAAATATTGTGAAATAGAAAGAAAATACTCAAATGGCAAGGGGCATGGGGTGGGAGAGGGAAAAGTAAAAAATGGAAGTAAAAATTTGGTAAATAAAGAGGGGAAAAGCGTTGAAGGGAGAGGAGGGGAACAGGAAAAAACAAGCAGCAAGGTGTGCCATATACAGGTACAAATTCCATATGATATGAGGAATAGTATCATTATGAATATCTAAAATGTACCAATAAATTCAATTTTTAAGAAGACACAGAGAAACAAGGAGTGAATATTGCAAGTTCCTTGGATGTTAGGAACTGGATCCTCTATGACAGAAACCATACTAGACAGCAGAGACAAAGGACTCAGCCAGAGGTGGAGGTTATAAAATTTACGGAGTGGAACCAGGGAGATGGCTCAGTGAAATAAGAGTTTCCCTGGCAAGCACAAGGACCTGAGTTCAATCCCCGGTTCTGTGAAAAATAAATAAATAGTTTACAGAAATTCACCCTGTACAGTAGTTTTATACCTATAAACTATGTAACAACGGTGTCAGACCTGTCCCACATATGCCACAGCAGGCTGTTTGTTGGCACTGAAAGCTCTTTTAAAAATTTCGTATCATGGGGCTCAGCAGCACAAGGGCCTGCCTGGCAAGGGCAAGGTCCTGAGTTCAATCTCTGGTACCAAAAACAAACAAAGAAACAAAAATCCCTTTATTTCTATGTAGTAAAAGTAGGATAACTGCTAAATAATATGCTTTTCCCATTTTGTACTCTGGCTTGGTCTTTCTCAATTAATCCCCTGAGCTTTTGCTTTGTGTTGATTTGTTTTGTCTTTAATGAAGCCCTGGGTGCCAGGGCCCTTTAGTTATTGCTGCTGGTAAATAGCTGGACAAGTTGGATCCTGGATGATTATTTTGGTCAAAAGTATGGTGCCTGTGATGAACAGGCCAGGCAGGTGCACGCATGCCAGCTGGAATGCTGCGGTGACGGGCATGTCCTCACAAGCCTGGCCCAGGCTACCAAAGAAAGATACAGGAAGCCACTCACAGTCAGAAATGACTAAACAAATAAATGTCATAAAAAATGTGATCAATCCAAGAACATGGACGATGTTGATCCTGGAAAAGCTGTAGTAACCCTAAGTGAAAAGAGTGCACTCTTGTTCATATGGATGCCACATGTGTTAAAAGGATGTGTAAATTAGTAAAGATCTGAATAGTGCTGTACATGCTCTCTGACACCAGTGAGACTCACTCAGATGTTTCTGGCCACAGCTTCCTGTCTCTGATCTTCCATGGGTGGCTGCTTACAACTGCCTGGAACATCTTCTGGCAGGCATTTTGGGCTTGCCTTTTCCTGTTCTTGTCTTTACTTATTTTTCGGATCTCTTTCCTCTCCTCTTTTTCCTACCTCATCACTTTGTTTGAATGCCTTCTTAGCATAAAATCCCTGAGTTCTCTGGCTATGCCCAGCAGGTCTGGGAGTCTTGGCTCAGCTGTAACTGGGTAAGAACCAGCCTCCCTGAGCCCGTTTCTGAGAGTCAGCATGCCTCACGGCCCACCAGTCTTACCTCCAAGGAGGGGATCAGAGACGTGGGACAGTAATTCCTTTCCAGAAATAGACAGTGTAGGATGGGCCCGCTCCCATCTTAGAACCCCCTTCCTGAGGGGGAATCTGTAAGAATGCATTCTACCACCATAATGGCACACAACTTCAGATTACCTACACATGTGGCAGAATGTTCTGTAAGCAGAGACAGAGCTTTGTGGAGTAGTCCAGAAGTAGTGTTTGCCTGGTATGTGTGAGGCCTAGGTTGGATCCCTAGCACGCCAAAAAACAAGGAAGGGCAAGGAAGGAAGAGAGCGATTGAGTCATCTGTGATTATAATCTGCCCTGCTCTTAGGTGCCCTTACCTTTCATGGCCCTAGTTCTAAAAGCTTCATTTTCTCAAAGAGAAATTCAAATTGGTAATCAGTTCAGCTCTGCTTCCCCACCAGGAAGCGTACATGCTCCTAACAGCCTGTGGTGCACTATGGTTTTGCCTGCCCATCAGCCCTTCCTCCTCCTTCTGGTTTTACCAGCTTGAATTTCTTTGGAATTTTCTCTGTGGGTTAAATAGGAGTTACACTGACTCACCCTCTCTCCAGGGTTAAGATACATGGAACTGGCCAATCAGAGCAGCAAAGGCACCTGGCCCCGGTGGTTAGCTCCAGAAGAAGCACGTGACACATTCTGGACAAACCTGAGGCAATTAAACCTAGTGTAATACTAAGGCAGAGAGGAGCTCTCTTCTGAGTAACGTTGCTGAAACAAAGGGCTAAAGAGAGCTGCTGAGCACATCCCATCACCATAAAGGGTGTGTCTGCAGAGCCAGTAGAACTGTCAGTTTATTGCCTTTCATCCCCAAATTCACTTTTTATTGATTGGCTGCTCAGCAAAAATGTAGCCTTTAAATGTCTGTCCTGTATTAGCCCTTATGTGTTAAACTAAGGGTTTTGCTTCCTGGTTCTGGCTGCTTCCCCTGAGTCCACCTCTTGCAACACCACGGGCTTCTTCTGCAGCTCCTGGCTCCCGCATTACCAGCAGACTGCCCAGGCCCCAACCCCAGTGACTTCAGTGAAATGCCGCACCCCTCAGAACAGACTGCCCAGACACCTTAGAGAATGAATTTCCAGCACGTTCCACAGCAAGAACAACACACACTGCATAATAGCTGTGCCCCCTCCAACACTGTCTAAATTCAGCCCAGATGGACAGACCAGCAATGGCAGGCTCTTCTCAGGTGCCCCGTGTCAAAGCCAGGGTCTCTTCTGCATGCTGTTCCTGCATTCTCTACTGCTTCATCTTGAAGCATGAACCATAGTTCCAAAAGACATAATCCTAAATGCAGTAACCCCAAAGTTCCCAGTTCAAAATACCTAAAGCCTAAAATACCAGAAAAACACCATCTCAGAAGTATAATGTGGGTAGGAAAACTTCAAATGTTTTTAAAAGACATGTACTCATTTTTGTTTGGTTGGAGGATTTTTATTTCATTTTGCTATTATTGGTGGCTTGGGTTTTGTTTGTTTGTTTGTTTGTTTAAACGCTGCCTTTATTGTCAGGGTTACTCTGAGGGAATAATCTGAACTCAGGAAGAGCTTCCTACTATAGGTGTTGATATTGCCTGTCTCCCTCACCCTCTACTCGTCTACCTCCTTTTCCCTCCCCAATTCCCCTCCCTACAACGAAAGCCCTGCCGTAGTTAGCCATATGCCTGTAGACCTTCCACTTGGGGCTTTACCACTGCTGCTGCTGCACTCCTTTCAACAAAGCCCATTTCAACCAGCACCTCCATTTTAAAACAATACATAGAAACAGTATGAGAACTATAGCGATTGTTTCAGAGATGACACCCCTCTCCCTCCCCACCCATACCCAGTCACATGTCCGTGTAGATGCCCAGTGCAATGGGTTTCTCAGAGTGGGTTGAACAGCCAGCCCTTTCTGACTCGTCTCCTTAAGAGAAACACGTTCATCTGCCTTTGCTACTCTATTAACATTTCCTCTATTTTTCTCAGCATCTACATTCTAAGGGAAGGCTTCACTTAAATAGTCTAACTGTGAATAGAGATAGCACCTAAATAATTAAGATAATTTTTTTATTGTCTTGTATATAATTCAGGAGTTCGCTGGGTACTCCTTAAGTACTCCATCACCAAGTCAGATCACCAGCAATGTTAAACTTTTCTTGGCTTCTCACAGCCTTTGTCCATACTTACCAGGAGTTTGGGAACATATTGGGAGTTTAAAAATTCATTGTCTTCATAAAGAAGTAGAGACGTGAAGAGACAAGTTGTAGGCTTGAGACTGTGTCAGAGACATTTATAAACTTCAGGTTCACCAGGTCTGCTGCTGAAGGAATGAGGCCAGGAACCAGTACATCGGTCCCATCCCACCTAAAAACGGGTCTTTTCATGCCCCTCACTTTCCCCAGACTGGTGGAGATGTAGCTGTGCATGAGCTGCCCAGTACTGAGCTCAGGGCTGGCAGAGCCACAGTGTGGACAGAATGCTGCAGAGCCAGAATTAGCCCTGCTAAAACCAATGGTAGGAGGGACAGAGGGTTACACAAGGTCCGAGACCAAGAGGATCTCACACTGTGGCACTGAGTAGGGAGGCTTCTGCTCACCATAGCTAGTTTGAGACCCCTTCCATCCAACCACACCCACATCCCATTGCATCTCAGGGTTCTGGTCCCACCCCATCACCCTTATGTAGCTTCAGGGTCACCAGCCCAGGGATGGCAGAAGTCACAGAGCAAGGTGGTCTAACCAGCTGGAAGATCTCAGCAGTGCACTCAGGATCTCTGGGTTTTGTTTTATGACACAAGGTCTCACTTTGTAGCTCAGGCTACAAATGGACTTGAATTCATTATGGAGCCACGGCTGGCCTCTCATGGCGACCCTCCAGCCTCAGCTGGGATTATAGGCATGTGTCACCACACTCAGCTTTCATGGCAAGTGCTTACTCTGCTGAGCTATCTCCCAAGCCCCCAGCTTTCACATTTTTAAAAAGATATTTATTTGCAAATATATTAAAAACATGGCAGAATACATTGTAAGTCAGCTTACACAATAAACAGAAAATGGTGACATACATATTTTTGCAAAGATATTCAGACATGCTAAGTATAGACACAGGGGCATAATAGATATTAGCAAACTGTATCAGAAAGGAAGTTCAGAAAATATAAATACATATCACTATGATTAGTACTCTTGTGTACCTACTTTAAAACTGTGGTTATGTAAAAGTGCCATTACCATAGGACAACTTATATCGTTTGATAAGAACAATAAAAAACCACGATGGGTGACCACTACACAAGTGGTCATCAAAAGTAAGTTCTCTTTTCTCTTTCAAAAAATGAGATATACAAGAAAGAGCACTCTTTACTTATTCCAATTTTATTTTATATGTTTAGTATAGTGTCTACAAGGTCTTATAGAAATCCCTGGTTCCACAAAAAGAAAGAAAGAAAGAAAGAAAGAAAGAAAGAAAGAAAGAAAGAAAGAAAGAAAGAAAGAAAGAAAGAAAGAAAGAAAGAAAGAAAGAAAGAAAGAAAAGAAAAGGAAAGCCTAATGTCCCAAAAGAGCAGGGAGCAATAGACAGAGCCCAAGGAGAGCTGCTGTCTCTCACTTGTAAATTCCGGAAAGCTGGGATTCAAGGCTTCAGATAAGTTTCTCCTGCTGGTACCCTGTTCTTTGATCCCTTGCTTGGATGTTATCAGCTAACATTTGCGAGGACCTAGTGTTAGGCAAATGGTGGAAGTAGACAGAGATAGTAGTTCGAGTTCACTAAAGTAATTATGCACATTCCTTAGCCTGCCTTTAGCCTAAGTAAATGTGAGATGCTTCTGAGGCTCTGGGCTCCCTTTGAGAGTGACTAACCTCAATGAGACCTCTGAAGGTCTCATTCATCAGGTGGTCTTGTCATTTCTTTCAGCACTGACCCATAACATACAACAGGGTCTCACTACACAGATCGGACTCGTACTGATCCTTCCTGTTTTTAGCCTCCCAAGTGCTAGGATTACAGGCACACACCACCACGCCAGTCAGTCTCAGCACACCCCACAGTACAGCAGGCCAGGGACTGAACCCGTGTACCCGCATCTGCCTATGCAGGTGCTTTAATCCTGTCTGGCCAGCCCTCTCTTTTCTTACTGAAGATCAAAATTTTTGCAGAGATACACAAAAATTACACACAAAGTGAACATAATAATAATAATACACTTTCACAGAATTACATTTGCAAAAAACACATAAAACAAATTAGGATTTTGTAGTTTTCACATGATTTATACATCTGTGATGTACAGTGATGTGAAAATAAAATACAGCATAGTGAATTGCAAAATGTAATGCTGATAATTTAGCACAGTTTGGGAAAGTCTAAGAAAAGCAGCAAAAACTTTTTTAAAATGTATTATAGGGATGGATTATGGCAATTGCTTCCATAAGAGCTATCTGACTTTTACGACTGTGGAAAATCTCCCATTCATTATGGTGAACAGCTGGGGGTTTTGTTTGTTTGTTTGTTTTTTTAGAGCATGGTTCTTCCTGAAAAATATGTTCACATTCATTTTCTACAGAGTTCTTTGGTTTTTGCCTTTTTTCTACGCAAAACGGGCCTGAAACCAGGAAACGCTGAGCTGCATCTCCAGCCCTTTTTATTTTTTGATTTGGAAACAGCATCACCTGGGATGTGCAGTCGCCTTCTCCACCTCCTGAGCAGCTGGACCACAGGAGCGCACCACCAGGCCAAGCTCGCCGCCGCTCTTTTCTGCACTTTTCCGTGATTTCCTATACAGCCGACATAAACACGCCCGCTCGATTTTCCCGCCTTCTACGCCCCACATCTGTGTTGTTTGGGGACACAAACTCACTCTGCAGGCGCTCAGATGCAGACCACGGATTCGGCAGAAACATTCCCAGCAATAGAACAGCAACACTTCTGTGTCTTATTTTACAGTGCATATAATTATTTTCAAACTAGTCAGTAACTCTGCTGGCTTCCTCAAACAAATGCATCTTTCATTCATGAAAGCCTCCAGAATTTCATCAGCAAAAAGGAATGCCAAGGCAGATGAGCCTTGAAACTTTAAGCCTAAATTTTTATTTAGTTACATTATGTGGCCAATACTCTCCCTCAAATTCATCTTTCTAGCTCCCTTATGTAATCTTTTAAGAAAAAAAAAAAAAAAAGATGGGACCTGACATTTTGGAGATTTGGGTGTTTAGAATTTCACCATTTAGAATTTTAACTTTTGGGGCCTATGATTTTTCTGGACTTTAGATTTAGATTTTAGATTTTTTTTTTTCCGGAACCAGGGATTGAACTCAGGTCAATGTGCTTGCCAGGGAAGCGCTTATTCTACTGAGCTTGAATTTCAGAAATTTTGATTTGGGGGGATTTCAGTATTGGAGATTATGGCAACCCAGGTTGTGTTTTTTGTGGTCATAATAAACACCAATCTTTTTACTAACGGTGATTTCCTTGCTATTCCAATTATCTGATACCATTAATAATTCTCATATTAAGGCTGGCCAAATAGCTCAGCAGATTACAACGCCTGCAAGCAGATTCTGGCAAGCTGGGTGCTGGCCCAGCCCCCCGAGGTGCGCTGAGATGGCGATTGAGACTGGGCGATGTGGCACGCCTGTAATCCCAGCACTGGGGATTACAGGACTATGAGTCCCTGAACACCCTGTAGATCCTTCCCTAAAATACAGAAAAAGAAATAATAATAATTCTCATAGTAAATTTTCCTGTCCAAGTGATCATGTAATTTCTCTGTTCTCATGGAAATCTGACTGACCCCGCTGGGGAATGAGACCAGGCCCTAATGACAATGACTTTGTTTGGATCAGCTTAACCAAAAGCTTTGTTTCCTGTTGGACTATTCACTCGCATGAACTTTTTTCTTTATACCTGCTATTTTCTGCCCCTAGCAAATTAAAGAATTCTGATTATATAAAGAGGAAATAAACCATTAAGGGAATGAGAAACGTTTATCAAGCATGTTCTCCTTAGGAAGCGATATGAGAACTGTACCATCATCACAGGAAAGAAGGATGTGTCTGGTCAGCTTGAGGCACTCAATGTGCTTTGTCATATGATATGAGGGCCAAGTTAGGACCAAAAGACAGATGTTACAGAGAGACCAAAAAATGTCAATTCATGACAGCATGAAGGGCTTTCCAGTAATTTAGCCTTTAAAATGGAATTTAGGCTGGGTGTGGTGGTGGACACCTGTAATCCCAGCACTCTGGAGGCTGAGGCAGGAGGATCATTGAGAATTCAAGATCAGCCTGGGCTACAAAGTGAGTTCAAGTTCAGCTTGAACTGCATAGTGAAACCCTGTCTTTAAAAGACAAAAAAAAAAAAAAAAAAAAAAGGAATTCATTCCCTTGTCCACCAGGGAACGCCCTGTCACAGAGATACTGGGAGGCAATGATGACAGCCACTGCCAGATCATAGCCTTCCATGCTATGTAGGAGATTACTGCACTGGGTAGGAATTGTACTGAAAGGATCCATAAAGTCCCTCCCACGTCTGAGATCCTATTATTAAATGTGTGGAGATTCCTTAGCCCAAATCCTACTCTCAATTAAGATAAAACAGACATGGGCAATATCATGAATGAATCACTTGGGAACGTTGGGTACTGCCAGATGCTGTCATCAAATGCAAAGAAAATTGACAAAGTCACCAGATAGAAATGTTCAAGTGAAGGCTTCTTTTGCTGGTAAGAACACAATGTGGTGCATACAAAGCAAGAACCCAATTAACTAGAAATAAAATCTTTCTGAAAACAAGCAGAGTAAGCCCTTGGTTTTAACTTCACTCAAGCATATATACCCGACTCAGATTTTATTACTTAAACAAGTAAATGAAAGGGGCTGGGGAGATGGCTCAGTAGAATAAGCAATTATCTGGCAAGCTCAAGGGCCTGAGTTCAATCCCTGGTTCCGCCAAAAAGAAAAAACAAAAAGAATCAACAAGTAAATGAAAAGTGTCCCCAAATCCAGCTTACCCCAAGGTACAGGACATGGAGCTGGAAGTCAGCCACTGCTGACTCACTCATCCAACTCTCACGCATAACCACCAGGGCTAGGAGGGTGGGGCAGAGGTAATAACTGGATTCTGCTGAGGTTGGGTTTGTCAAATTACCAGAACAAACAAAGCAACAGGTCACACCCACCTCACAGAATATGTGAAAGCTAAACAGGAAGAGCCTATAAAACGTGGAAAACAATGTGCTAGTCTAGGAACATGGCAGATTATTTTGAGTCCAGATTTTTTTCGTGGAAAACTTTCTGGGTACAAGTTAAAATAAAAGTTGTGTCTCTTAGCCAGGAGCTACTGATAACCCCTGAGTTAATGTAACTTCTAAAGATGTCCAATCTCAAACTAGCTAGTCCTGCTCCTAGGATAAAATGGTTTACAGTAATAAAATAGAAACTGAAACAAAAACCTGTAGAAAGTCAGTAACACAATGTACTCAAAAGTACAATTTACTAGGGCTGGGAAATAGCTCAGTAGAATAAGTGCTTGCCTAGCAAGCACAGGGTCCTGAGTTCAATCCCTGGTATTGCAAAAAAAAAAAAAAACAAACTACAGTTTATTAAGGCAGTCAGAAGCCACTCTGCCTCTGTCTTTACTTTTTTCTAATAGTTATTTATTTAACAACAGGGTCTTGCTATGCAGCCTGGACTCAAAATGATCCTCCTATCCTAGCCTCCCCAGTGCTGGGGTTACAGGTGTGCACCACCACACCTGGTTTCAGTAGCTGGCACTGTGAACTTGGGGTTTGGGGGCCAGCACAGCATGCAGAACCAAGAATCAAACCTGAATCCTTGTGCTTGCCTGGCAGGCACTTACTCCCCAGGCCTGCCTCCATCTTTAAATGGAGGAATCCACTTCTGCAAATCAGATCATTTCCTTTTCACTATCAATAACTTTTTGCTTTTCTCTAAGAGGAAAAAAAAATTCAGTTCCATTACAACTTTTGTGTAGCGAGCTTGCCTTCAAAGTTAATTATTTGCTTGTCCTTCTATTTACTGTTGTTCTATTTATTTTTTGCATGCAGACCATATCCTGAGGAGGAAATGGATTTGAAACCCAACTTGTATAGATATCCTCATTACAGAGATGCTTTTGCGATTGCGCATTTATTTCTTACAGAGTGAGCAAGGACAGGAATTGATTAAGACATCAAAAGAAGGGGGAGAGCTTTTACATTTTGGCCCCTCTCATTCGTTTACACCCACTTCTATATCAGATAGACTTAGCCATGTTCCACTCCAGCCTCATGTATATGTAGGGATCATTATCTGCAGCCTAAATAAACACAAGAAGCCTGGACGCGTTTACCAATGTTCTGCTAAAGCCTGGGGCAATGCAAAGGGCATCAGAGAAAGCATCTACTACTGGAAGAATAATTATTTCATGGACATGTGCAAATGCCTGGTTATAGGAAGTGCTTTAGAGATGAGACAATAGAAACAGGGTAGTTAGCAATGGAGGGAACCAGACTTCAGGGTGTTGTATACAAGCCCCAGGGAGGTGAATGTCTGGCTCTGGGGCCAGGAGAGAAGAGATGACATGCAGGTCTCCAGGGGCTCTCACTGGGAGAGCTGGCCTCTGAGTAGGGCAAGCAAAGTGCCAGGAACTTCTGGAGTTGGCCCCTGGCAGGAATGATAAGCCCCTAGTAGATGTGGGAGTGGGCAGCCACTGTGCAGGCAGGTCTGTGAAGACGGAAGTCATGGCCAGCCAGGAGCCTGGGAGAAGCCGTGGTCATCAGTAGTGGCCTACAAGAACACACCCTAAGAGGGGGAGCCAGTGTTCAAGGCAGAGGATTTCGCTTGGCATGGCTCCCATTGGACAATACAAAGGTGCCTTGACCACGTGAAAGACTTCAAGGGCTTGACTTTAGAGGATGAACTTAGCAAAATGTGCCATGCTAGGAGGCTAATGCACCACCACAGGGAGCTGTACTTGAACACAGCCAATTAGTGGGGATGCTTTCAGAGATCTAAAGGAAAATAAGCTTAGGGCACATTGGGTATGAGGGCATACGAGCAAACTGGTTTTTAGAATTCAGGGAATGCTTTCCATCTCACCTTTTCATTTTACCTAAGTTTGCTTCTTCCCACCTAGAGGTACTCCGCAGTTCTGGGAAAGGGTATGACTCAGTCCCCAGCGCTAGCCCACCAGTGTCTGCCACACAACCGTCCTGGCCCCAAACAACACTCAGCTATGGAGGACCAGCAGCCGTGGGAGTGGCTGGAATCAAAATGAGACCTCCACCTTGCAGCCAGCGCCTCCAGAAGGGGTTTCTCTGGTCATTAGGTCTCAAGTGAAAAGTCCTGCTCTTGAGTAAATGTTCTAGGTTGAAAGCAAAGAGCGCCCAGGTTTTTCTACATCTAAATTCATCCAAACAAGAAATGGCAGAATTAAAGCCAAAACCCTTGTCCCTCTCCCAGGAGACAGTCATTTGTGCCCGCAGGCTCCTTTGTGCATTACAGTCCTGCACCAATCACACAGGGAAAACAATGTAGAATGTTGGCGTACGTCTTCATGGTATTAAGGTGGTCTCAGAAAATGGACTGAAGTGACGGGAAACTTTTTAAGTTTTTATTCTAATAAATGTAGTTCCTCCACCAAAGCAGAGAAGTAAGTAGCTTTATGAAAGAATTCATCTTGTTTTGTCAGGCTGGTTTGAGCAACTATTTATTTTACAGAGTCCCTTAACACACTTTAACAGGATATTTTCTTTTTTTTTGTTTGTTTGTTTTTGCTTTATTTTTTATTGAGAAACAAATATCAAAGAGATAGTTTCAAAGCTGATTAATAGGACAGTCTTAATAATTAATACATTGTACATTTCTATCTTCTTAGTGGTTATCCATAGTACAAGAAGCAGACAGGATATCCTGTCCAAACACAATTAGTACGAATCTTCTCATTGAGTTAAGCGAAAGTAGCTGTATATCTATCCTGACTATTCTGTAAATACAAATACAAAATGGTCCTTCCTTTGTAGCCCCTTTTTTGTTTAGTCCTGTCAGGGATGGGTATTCCATTGCCGTCTAAATACTATAGGTGCATTAATTCAGCAAAACAATCCAACACAGTCCAGCAGTCCACAATAGCAGTGGGTTATCCGCAGAAGTTGTTGACTTGAGCCCTTCACAGCTTAGTATATTAATATGGCTTTATTTTATATCCCTTGTTTTTATACTTTTCTGCTGGATGTTTAAGGCCAAGATAAAGCAAGACCTGTATAACAAGAAATGTAACTTTTAACAGGATGTTTTCTACCTACAGAAATGTGTGTGCATGCATATGGATGAAAAAGAAAAGAGAGAAACAGGACTGTGCAGGTGGTTAGCTGTCTAAGCGCCGGCCTGGCAAGCACAGGGACTCAGGTTCTATCCCCGGTGCCCTATGCCGTGTGGGGCCCGGAGTTCAAGATGCATAGCAAGACCCTGTACAAAATACATAAAACTGGGGGTCAGGGAGATGCTCAGTGGTATAAGATTTGAAAAGCAAAGAGGGGGAGAGACAAAATTCACAGGCTATATAATTAATTTATATGTAAATGGCACGGCTGGTGAGATAGTATCATTTTAATTTTACACAAAAACTGAGCATTCAGTTAAGACAGGGACTAGAATAGTGGTTGCCCGGCGAGGAGGAGGGGCGCTGAGACATTTCTGCTTCCGTTTTTAAGATGAGTTCTTTATGGAGACTGCACAACGTCCAAGTACTTAATGTCCCTCCATTCTACGCCTACAAGTGGTTAATATAGTCAATTTTATGTTGCACATATTTTACTTTCTTAAAAATTATATATTCCACATTAAAAGGCTGAGGGCTGGCCAAATAGCTCAGCAGATTAAAGCACCTGCAAGCAGGTTCAAGGGCTAGGGGTTCAGTCCCTGGGCCTGCTGTGCCAGCCCCTCCCCCCCACCCCCGACACACTGAGACAGCAATTGAGACTGGGTGTGGTGGTGCTGTAATCTCTGCTCTTAGGAGGCTGTAAACAGGCGGGTCACTACAAGTCCAGTCTAGTGGTGAGACCCTGAGTACCCTGTAGACCCTTCCCCCACCCCCCCAAAAAATTAAAAGACTGGATGGATATAATACAATATTAGGAGCTGTCACTTCAAAGTGGTAGGACTATACCTAGTTGATTTTTTGACATTTTCCAAATTTTCTGTAATAAAGTTTCTAAAGCAAAAAAAAAAAAAACAAAAAACTATTTTTTAAAAATAATTTTAAATACTTCTCAGGTTCTAGTTTTCTTAGATTTCTCACATCATCAGTCTACTTTTTCAACTTCCTCTAACTTTCCCAAGCATAAACAGTCCCTAGGGTATTCTTCTTCATGGGACACAGTATCTCTCTGATTTCCCACTATGATTGTACAGACTTAGGAAATCATATATGGCAAGCATTCCAAGAGAATTCAGTTTAAATCTCTCTCTCTCTCTTTCTTTCTCTCTCTCTCTCTCTCTCTCTCTCTCTCTCTCTCTCTCTCTCTCTCTCTCTGTATCTCTCCCCAGGTCTCACTATGTAGTTCAGGCTGCCCTTGAACTCACTGTGTAGCCCAGGTTGGCCTTGAACTTGCACTGATCCGCCTGCCTCAGCCTCCAAGCACTGATATCACTCTCAGTCTTATAAAAGCCGCACTTAAATCAGCAAGTGTGGTGGTCTCACAAAGTTCTTCAGCACCTCTGTGGGCTGTTGTCCATCTGACTTCTCTGCACTTCCCTCAGCACCTCCCTCGATGGTGTATGTCACTGGAGTGACAGCGACTAGGTCTGGCTTGACACTGTCATGAATGGGAAGTGCCTTTTCAACCAGCTTTGCATACTTACATCTGGTAGTCTAAATCCCTACTTTGAAGACAGCAATGTGCAATATAACCATTGTTAAATTCCTATTCTTTGTTTTTGAAATTTTGAATTGTCCCTAATTTTTTATTCTCTTTACAATAAAAAAGTTTTGTATAGACAAAAAAAAAAAAAAAAAGCCCCCACCCCCACCCCCACCCCAGGCTCACGCACTGAAGGACTAGCTCTGATGCCGCAGTTCCCGTAGCTGGTGCCTATAGAGGCAGCTGGATCATTAGGATGAAAGCAGGGCTGTGGCATGGTGGGGCCCCGTGGGCTGGGCCTTCAAGCCTTTGTTTCTATTCTCTGGCTGCCACAAAGTGAGCAGCCGTGCTCTGCCAGCCCTGCCACGGCGATGCCTCACCACAGCCTACAAGCAGTGGGGCCAGCTGACCACAGACTGAGACCTGTTAAACTCTGAGCCTGAACAAGCCTCACCTCCCCTAACTGCCTTTCAGTGCTTCTGCCACAGAGAGCTAAAGCTTCCTGCGCTCCCTATGCTCCCTGCGCGCTTGCGGCCCACAGCTCGCTGTTGCAGCATGCAGTGCTCTCTTATTCTGGATGTTCCACGTGTAACAGGAGACTCAAACTTTTTTTTACCCCTTCTGTAAAGGAATCTACCTTGGGCAAGCACGGAGCTCCAAATCAGCACATCGCCTAAGACCTGAGCTGCTCTCAGCAGAAAGAAGAAGCTCCCTCTCCCTCCTCCCCCACTTTTCAGGGTCACACAGCCACCCCGAACCCAGCAGAAAGCTCCCCTACTCACTCACACTAGGCCCTCTGTGCCAGCCCAGCACCTGCCTCCAGCTAACAGAGCAGGCCGGGCCTGGGCAGCGACACTAGTCACCACACACAATTCTGAGGCTTTGCATTTTAGAAGTCAGATCTTAGAGAGAACATCAGTGCCTAATCTTCAACAAAAAGCCTCAACAACATAGGCAGAAGATGGATCCTACGACATTATTTTCACAACTGCATAGCATCCTATATGCTCTAATGTTGAACATTTAGGTTGGTTCCAATTTTCTACTTTCACTTAGGCAAAAAAGAATGAAGGAGAAAGGGGAACTTGAAAGGAAAATAACCAGGGAGATAGCTCAGCGGCATAAGTGCCTACCTGGCAAGCACAAGGTCCTGAGTTTGATTCTTGGTATCAAAAAACCAAAAGAACTTAGCCACAAGGAAAGACAGTAACAATACTAGACAGTATTTCCTGATTAACTACTATGTGGTAAGCGTTACCTGATGACTATTACATATACAAGGCAAAACTCCCAAATATAGGTATTTTGAGCTTCCTTTGCTGTTGAGGAACCTGGGGTCCAGACAAAGCAAACCATCCAAGGCCTTGCCATGCAAGCCCACCAAAGTGGACTCAGATCCCAAGCTCCCTTCCCCACTCACACATAGATCCTTTACTGCTAGCTGCACCAGCACCAGAAGAGCCACCTAAGAGACTATAGATAGATGTATAGCTAGCACTATGGTCAGGAGTTTACTTGCAGCAAACTCAATAAAAACAACTTGTGTTTTCTGTCATTAAGATTCTTAGCAGAAAATGTTCTCATGCCATTACAGACCAACAGAGAAACTGGATTTACTTTGGATACTATTTCTGCAAATGAAAGGACAGCCATGGGACTCCACATGTGTTAAGCCCTCTCGAGACCAAGGGCTCTCTGAAACAAGAGTTGATTGAGTGACTACAGATGCTGGCCAAAAGGAAGACTAGCTCCTAGGACAAGTCCCCACAACACCCCCCAGAAAGGCTGGCTAGCAACTAGAAACTGTCTACAGACCAGAGCTAAGAGCAATTTTTTACAACAAAACTTGGGAAAAGAAGGTATGACTTGTTCATGTTGAGTTTATATTGGCTGTGGCTGAGAGGGCTGGGTGACAAGAAGTGGGGATAACTTTGGAATGGGAAGATAGGCCTTAGTTGTTGCTTCTGGGCTGGGTGAAGTTGTAAGGACACAGTGATGCATAGGGGCTCAGTATGAGGGATGAGTGAAGTTTCTAAAACAAATACCTCTTCCACCTTTCCTCTGCTCCATTTTTCAACTCTTTTTTTTTTTTTTTTTTTTTTTTTCCTGGAACCAGGGGTTGAACTCAGGCCCTTGCACTTGCCAGGCAAGGGCTTATTCTACTGAGCTATCTCCTCAGTCCCCATTTACAACTCTTATAACTAAATTTATGACACCTCAGAATTTTTCTCTTATCACATGAACTTTAAAAGGCTTCATGAAATGTTGTGTAGCTCAGGCCGGCCAAATAGTTCAACAGATTAAAGCACCTGCAAGCAGGCACAGAGGCCCAAGGGTTCGATCCCCAGGCCTGCCATGCTGGCCCTGCCCCCAGGGCATGCTGAGATGGCAGTTGAGACTGGGTATGGCGGAACACACCTATAATCCCAGCTTGTAGGAGGCTATAGACAGGTGGATCACTACTAGTCCGATCTAATAGTGAGACCCTGAACACCCTGTAGACCCTTCCCTAAAATAAAAATTAAAAACAGAAAAAAAAATGTCAAATAGTAAAGGACACTGACCACAGCACTTCAGAGGCCAAGGTAAGAGCTTTGAGAGTTCAAGGCCAGCCTGGAGTATACAGCAAGACCCTGTCTCAAAACGAAACAAAAAAAACACAATGCTGACCACAGGGGGTCTGACTGAAGACAGTGAGGCTGGAATCGAATTATGTCCAAGGGGAATTTAGGGTTAACCACACGTTAGGTAATTCTCATTTACAAGAGGTGGAGCACACACAGGTGTGAGTGCAGTGTGAAATGGAGAATAAGACAAAGGAGAAAGGTGTAAGTGTGCAAGGTGAGCAGAGTCCAAGTTAATGAGCAGCGAGGAAATGGCCCCAGCCTGCTCTGTCATCACAGGGAGGTGTGCAGAGCTGGGCCTGCCTGCCAGTGCGTCTCAGAAGGGGCGAGAGGAGCAGTGAAGTTATTTTCATCTGCGTGAGTGATGCAGGGAAGAGTTATTTGAGGGTCAGCGAGGGTGTCCTAAAAGACAGAGGAGGTGCCCTGGAAAGGCTTCAGGGTGAAAATAAAGAAGATGGATTTCAGTTTGTGGTGAGTGACGAACAGAAAGATGACCTTCTCAATATTAAGAGGATAAAAAAAGAAAAGTAGGGCAAAGACTGCTCACAGAAGAGATGAGAGGACCATGGCTCTCCTTTGTCTCAAGCCCGCAGAGGAGGAAAAGTGGGAAGGAGATCACCCGGAGGACTTAAAGAGGCAGACAGGGAGTGTGGGTGGGAGCAAGAGTTCACTGTGGAAATCCTGTGACTCCAAGAAAAGAGAGCTGGGGATGGAGGAGGACATGAGATCCAAGGGAAGCTGGGAAACCGAGATCAGGAAAACAAAGGAATGCAAAGCATGAAGTATAGGAACTCCAACATTATGATACTGAAGTAGTGGCTGGGGATGTGGACATCAGTGGCCTAGAAATGTGAAGCTCTAGCGACGGCGCCCAGAGGGAGGGGATGCCTCACTCACCACAGAGGTCACTTCCTGCACAGGGACCTTGTGGTGTGTGAGGCTGGAGACATTCCTTGCATAGAATATATGTACCAAGGAGCTCCTACCCACCAATCAGATGGATGCCTCCTGAGAGCCTCAGCACCCACAGTCCTGCTTATTCTAGGACCTCAATGAGGGGGACCACTGGGGGAGGGTCCTGAAGCACCCAAGGGAGGGGGACCCTTGGGATGGCAGATATTAAATCAGTCAGTAAGAAAGTACAGTAGAACTCCAAGCTAGTGTGATAAGTGGAATCTATTATTAAAACACAAAATTCGGGGCCAGGGATCTAGCTCAGTGGCACAGTACCTGCCTAGCAAGCCAAGATCCTGAATTCGACTCTGAATGCCAATTAAAACAAAATGCAGGCCTCATTGTTGTGAACTTAACTAAGAACGCTAGTTTTCTCTTGTACTATGGATAACCACAAGGAAGACAACAATGTAAAAAGTATTAACTGTTGAAACTGTACTATAATTCAGCCTTAAAAAAAAAAGATAGGTATACAGCTACATTCTCTTAATTCAATGAATGGAGGCATCTGCTCTAATAGTGTTTGTAAATAGAATATCATGTCTGCACCTTGTACTAAGCACTAAGAAAACAATATGCAATGTATTAAAAAAGAACACTAGTTTTCAACTTGTCTGGGCTGTCCCCAAAATCATGTAGAGAAGCTTAGTCCATGCCCGACTGAGCCCAGCATGGCCTGAGAAGAGCATAAGTTCGCCAGGCAGTGAGCCAGAGAATTCACCAGCGTGTCCGTGTCCAGAACTGAACCCGGCAGTGTCCTGGTTGGTCACTTCCTGGAGAATGACTCTTTCTGATCACGGTGCAGGCCCTGGACGCTGCCTGGGGTTCAAGGGAACAGCTGGAGATAGAATGCTCGGAGGGGAAAATGCTGTTTACAAGTGTGAGAACACCGACAATGCCCCCTTCTGTTTTCTCCCATATTGTTTCTACGGGATGTACATTTCTTCTATAATTGTAAAGGAACCATCACAAAATTAATCTGACTAAAAATAGCCTTAAATTATCTTCTCAGAAGCTGAAGTCTGAGATCAACAAATCTTCAAAGTACTACAGAATGGAAGCAGGAGAGGCAAGACCAAAAGAGAGATGTCTCACAGACCCATGAGGAGGGGTTTACGGGAGGGAGCCCCCTGTGGGATAGCGGTGGTTTGCATTGGGAACATCGTGACGTGACGTCAGGGTAGAGAACTCATCCAGTGAGCAATAGAAGAATATTCCAATTTAGCACCACTGGGGGAGGCCCATGCCTTTGGTTCTTCCAGTTAATTTCCAAGGAGAATCTGGAAAGAATCAGGGTGACTTCAGGACCCCACCTGCCTGCCTGCCTACCCTTGCCCAGCACCTTGATTATTGAGGCTCTCAGAGGCAGTAGCTGCTCCCCAACTGTGCTAACTTAGTCCGACCTATGGGGGCTCTCAACGAAGCACATTTGGCTCCCAGGGAGGTGCAGGCCCTGCACCAAGAGGCCTGTGGTTGGGGGTTAGAGCAGGGTGACCGCGGATGACACACACCTCCCACCCCGACACCAAGTGCATCCTGACATCTGCGGGGCTAGCTGTGAGCTTCCACCCAGCTCCGTTACTGGGAAGCAGCCAGGGATGGATAGAGGCTGCAGTTTCCACAGGGGAAAGCAGAGGGATCCTAGGAATCTCAGTGAGTTTTATGGTACGTGTGTGTGTATGTGTGTGTGGCAACCACACACACCAGCCACGAACGAAGAGAGCACAGTGTTCAAAAGTCCTAGGTTTGATGCCGCTACAACTGCAAAATTAATTAATTAATTGAAATATAAATGAAAGAAAGGCTGGCAGTCAGAAATGTTATGAGTGATGTCAAGACTGTGTTTCTGTAGTAAGAGTGAAAACCAAGGTCTCAAAGCCCATGGTAGAGTCGCTTCTCCTGGGCTCAGTAGCGCTGTGGGTCAGGACAGAAAGGAACTCTGGCCAGGAGGGACAAGGAGGGACCTTTAGGTCTCTTCTCATGGAGGTACAGCATGGCAAATAATATTTTCAAATGTGTTAAAATAAAAGTACCTAAGGAAAGGAATAAGTCAAAGAAGCTTTTACCCTGCAAATAGATTTCTGACTGCCTGGAAGTTTAAACAGCAGGCATGGATGGAGGAAACAAAGGTAGAAAAAACTTGAAGAACAACTGCCACAGCCAAGTGACACGTCAGTGTGAGACATGAATAACAGGCTTTGACTCCAAGAAAGGATAATGTCACAAAGAATCAATCTGTGTACATGTGCTGAAAAGGGAGCACCATTACAAGGAATTATAGATACAAAATGAAGAATTTTTGGATAGCAGAAATGTGGAGGTCTATAAATGTACAAGTAGCCGAAAGGAAAGATGCTAGGACTGAAAGAGTAAAAATCAGCTCAAACTTAAAAGGGAAAAAGGAACCTTGCAAAGGAGAAAAGGGAAGATGTAAATATGAGCCACTGCATTGGATCCCTTGTTCCAGCAAACCACTGGGTGCTCTCCCCATTGCTGCCCTAACTGTGTGCTTCCTAGGGACTCCAGAATGTGTTGGCCAGGTGGCAGTAAAGGGTACTGCAGAGCACAAGAAGAGGGGGTGAAGCATCTCCCCTCAGGTTTGCCTCATGCTGATGGATTCCAAAAGCGAAGGGCTATGTCTGAGAGCAGGATTAGGAGGGGCAGGGACAAAGCAGGGGGTGGACACTGCTGTCATGATGGGGGGCACCTGTGCCCTGGGGTGCCCCAGGAGCATGAGAAAATAGCAAGGTGCATCTGGGAGCATCATTGGTACAAAGGCTACATTAGCACTTTGCAGCTTGAGGGGAAAGGAGGTTTTCATTCACTGTCTTGTTCTTCCAGACTGATGAAAGCTGGGGCTGCTCTCTCCTCTTTTCAGTGTGAGGTGATTTTGACTCTTTCAAGTCCTAGCCAGGTTTTTCTCTTTCAGGCTCCTGTTTAGGCCAAGGGAAAAGAAGGCTGTTAGTCCCCAGATTTTTCATCATAATCCAGGCTGATCTAAATATAGTTTATAGAATGTAGTTGGGTGAAGAGAAGCTTGCCTCTCCAAGAGATCAAATACTTGAGCCAGGCCTGGTGGTGCATGCCTATAATCCCAGCACTTGGGAGGCTGAGGCAGAAGGATTGTTGTGAGTTCGAGACCAGCTTGAGCTACAAAGTGAGCTTAAGGCCAGCCTGAACTGCATAGTGAGACCCTGTCTCAAAAAGACAAAAAAAAAAAAAAAAAAAAAAGAGTTCAAATACTTGAATACTGAACCACAGACAAACAGTAGATTATGGGCAAAGTTTGCAGTTCATTCCTACACCAACAACCAACTTTCCTCAAGTTAAACAGAATGACTAAATCCGCCATTTCCAATGTTTCGTGTTTCCATTGAACATGAGGATACCTGGACATGAGGATACTAGATTACCTAATCTGGTCTCCGGGTTGGTTTCTCGAGCCCGCTCAGTAACATTAGAGATTCTAAAGAGATCTATGGGAATGCAGCTTCAACACTCTTCTAGGGCAGTGAGTGGCTACTTTGAGAGGTCTGTATGGCATCTAGAGATGTTCTGTCACTATCCACACTTATTCTGCTCTCTAAACTTCCTGGACAAGCCGGGCATGGTGGCGCATGCCTGTAATCCCAGCACTCGGGAGGCTGAGGCAGGAGGATTGTTGTGAGTTCGAGACCAGCCTGAGCTACAAAGTGAACTTAAGGCCAGCCTGAACTGCATAGTGAGACCCTGTCTCAAAAAGACAAAAAAAAAAAAAAAAAAAAACTTCCTGGACAAGGTTTCCTATGTCATTGCCGAGTTCTCCTGCTGGTCTCTGATCCATCCCACAGAGGATTTTCTTATTCTTTACACATTATGTAAAGTGCATAGTGGAGGAGTGAAGCAGCATGGAAAATAGTTCAAGATTTCTTTTGAGTAATGAAATTTGAACTCAGATCAAGATTCAATTTTTTTTCTCTCTCTCTTTTTTTTAATGCTGCTGGGGACTGAACCCACAGCCACCATCAAGCTACACTCCCAGTCACAATTTTTCCCATTCTTGGGTCACACTGTCTAGAGATTTCTTTTTCCAAAAAGAGAGCTGTGTAAGCCAGACTATAAATGATCCTGGAGCCTATTCTGTAGGCAAGTATTCATTTACCAAGATGGAAGGTCTCTTTTATTTGCAATTAATAATAAAGATTTGGGTTTTTTTTCTTTGCTTATTTGCATGTTGTTTTTGAGAAAGGGTTGTGCTTTGTAGCTCAGGCTGGCATTGAATTCCCACAATCCTCCTGCCTCAGCCTTCAAATGCTGGGATTACAGTTAATAGGCTTCTGTAGTACAGGTCTCATACCAGGTTTTAGGGGACACCAGTCCTCTGCCCATGGCCAAAACACTCCTAAGGAGTCATCAAGTAGTGTTGTATTTCACACTTTTACTAAGTAGAATTCAGGACCAAACAATGGTGCTTTTAATATAGAAATCAGTTGCTTTAGAGAGAATCTAATAGGCTAGCTGGAAGGGAAAGCTGCTTTGGCTGGGTCGTGAGGGGAAGTTTTGGGTGCCTTTCGGGCAGATATAGATGGTTATTATGCCTCTTCACAGGCAGCATTTTTCTCAGGATGAGTTACATTGTGCACAGGGAATTCTGATTTTGTGACACCAAAAGGTCACCACCTGGCTCAGTCGGCTTGTTCTGTGTGTGTTCACCTGGGAAGAGCTGGTTTCAAACTGTCCTGAGTAGATCCCCAGACACAACATTAGCACTTCGTTATTTTAGGAATTTTTGTCCAGTTGCACTCAGACCCTTTTAGATTTCATTATGCTTTTTAAAAATAAAGCTTATACAAGTAAGACAGCTTCTAATTATATACTCTCCCATTCAGCAGTTCTCTTGTAAATTCTATTTCTGTGAATGTTTGATTACAAAAGCAAAAATCCCACAATGGATATCTGTATAATTTTCTTTTCCCATTATGATAATGAAAAATCTGAGGCAGACTATTTTATAAAGGGAGAAGGTTTATTTATGTCACAGTTTTGTGACCTGAAAGTTCAAATTGTGTATCACTGGCTTTGTGAAGGGCCCTATGGCAGGTGACATCATAGTGACCAGAGCACATTAGGAGCAAGAGATCATAAACTAAACAGGGAGCAGAGAAGGATTAAAAGTTTGCACTCTCTTATTAGAACTTTCTCTTCTTTTTTTTTTTTTTTTTTTTTTTCTGTATTTTTTAGGAAGGGCCTACAGGGTGTTCAATGTCTCACTACTAGATTGGACTCGTAGTGATCCGCCTGTTTACAGCCTCCCAAGAGCCGGGATTACAGGCGTCCACCACCACACCCAGTCTCAATTGCCATTTTAGCAAGCCCTGAGGGGCAGGGCCGGCACCCCAGGACCTGAGATCAAACCCCTGGCCCCTGCACCTGCTTTCAGGCACTATAATCCACTGAGCCATTTGGCTGTTCCTAGAACTCTTTCTCACAACAGTTCAGAGCCCCTGTACAGGCTGCCTTTATCTCTTCCAAGGGCTACTGATCTGGCCCCATTCCCTAACAGGTCCACACCACCTCCAACACTACCATCCCAGAGACTACGCTTCCAACACAGGAACCTTAGGAGACAAATCACACGCAAGGCACAGCAGTACTGAGTGCTGTTTTGTTACAGACAGGACTCTTCCTGTCTATGTATGGTATGAGACAGGCTTTAGATTTCTAGTTGTTACACCTCCCATAGTGTCTGCCATCTAAAGAAGTCTATCAAATAATAGTCCCCCTTCTACTTTCTTTTTTATGTATTTGGTACAGGGTCTTGCTAGGCATCTTGGACTCATAGTGATCCTCCTGTTTTCAGCCTCCCCAGAGCTGGGATCATAGGCATGTGCCACCATGCCTGGTTTTGGTGGCTGGCTCAGTGTGGGGTCCAGGGGCAGGGTCGTTGTGGCCAGCCTGAGTTACATAGGGAAACCCTATCTCAAAAAACAAACAAAAATAATAATAGTCCAGTTGCCTGGGAATCCAACTGAGTTGATGTGTAGCCACTCATCTGGTGCTAAAGGAAGTTAAATGGCATCATTGGGAAGTAGTGCCAATTTTGTTAACCCAAATCTAGCTCAGCTGAAGAGCGCATGCCTCACGTTTACAAGGCTCTAGATTTAATCCCCAGCACAAAGAGGAAAGAGGAAGAGAAAAGCAGATCTATAAACAGCATGCTATAGGAACATCTTCCTCTTCATGCCCATGCTCATTGTTTGCTTGTTTTGGTACTGGGAATTGAACTCAGGACCTTGTGCTTGCCAGGCAGGTGCTATGCCACTGAGCTATATCCCCAACTGTTTATTGTTACACAATTCACAATGGCCAAGCTGTGGCAATGTTGGCGCCACCAACAGATGAATGAATGAAGAAAAGGTAGTGTATCTACATAATAGAATATTATTCAGCCATAAAGAAGAACAAAATTTTGTCATTTGCAGCAAAACAGATAGATCTGGTGATAATCATGTCGAACAAAATAAACCAGACTCAGACAAATATTGTATGCTCTCCTTGTAAGTTAAATCTAATAAAGAAGACATGAAAATAGAAAGAGGGCATAAGAAAGCTCAGCGGACTTAGCACCTCAAGCAAGGGGCTCAGATTCAATCCCCAGCACCACAGGCCACACCGGTCCTGCCCCTGGACCCCTCACTGAGCCAGCCACCAAAACCAGGCATGGTGGCACATGCCTATGATCCCAGAGCTGGGGAGGCTGAAAACAGGAGGATCACTATGAGTCCAAGCTGCCTAGCAAAAGACCCTGTACCAAATACATAAAAAAGAAAGTAGAAGGGGACTATTATTTGACAAAAGGAAGACCATAGAAAGGAGAGAGATGGGTGTAAGGGCAAGCAATCGGAGGAGTGGATATAATCAAATTACACTATGTGCAAGCCACATGCCTGTAATCATAACACTTGTGACACTAAGGCAGGAGAATCACCCTGAGTTCAAGACCAGCCTGAGCTACATAGGGAAACCCTATCTCAAAAACAGACAAAAAACCCACACAAATGTATACTGTACTAAACCCCCAAAATATATAAAACTAGAGGGGGAAGTTGGGGAGCAAGTGGTAATACAAGTAAAAATTATCAATGTACGTAATGTGCATGTACAAATCTGTGAAAATAAAACCCAACAATCTGTATAACTGATACACATTAATAAAAAAAAACATTAAAAACAATAAATAAAGGTAAAATTTCAGGTTACAAATTCCAAAAGAAAAATAGTATTTTTTTCTTTTATACATCATCTGTGGGCTTTTCGTGAACCTTGAGTCAAGCCATTTCTTTCTTTCTTCTCTCTCTCTTATACTGGGGATTGACCCCAATGCCTTTGCACAAAGCTACATTCCCAACCCCATTTACTATTTTTTATTCTGAGACAGGGTCTCCCTGAGTCACTAAGCTGCCCATTTGCCCCGCTGCTGCAGGATGCCCTTGGCTCAAGTAGAAGGCCAGGTGGTGGCAGCACATGCAGAAGGACAGCACAGGCCGAGGGCTCCCTCCTCCCTCCTGCGCCCTCCCAGAGGCAGGCATTTCTCTTGGCTTCTGGAACCCAGAACAGCTTCCCCACAGGAGATTCCCGACACCCCCTCTCGTCCCCCGCCTTGGGAGTCCAAGCAGCCGTGGCCTGCGTTCTCGGTCGCTACACTTACCAGGCCGCATCGTACGCCCGTACGCCCGTCCTTTCTTGCTCACCCCCTTCCCCAGACCATAACTGCATGGATGAGTCTGCTGCAGCTGCCGTAACAAAATACCAGGCAGCCTGAGGACAGAGACAGTTCCTCCGGGCGGTGGAGGGCAGCAGTCCAAGCTGCTGATAGGGTTGGTTTGTAGATCGTCACCTTCCCTCGGTGGGTATGTTGGTTACTTTTTTCTCATTAATGAGACAAAATACCCAACACCCAGAATTAAGAAAAGAGGTTCATTTAGCTCACAGTTTGTAGAGGCTTCAGTCCATACTCGGTTGGCTCCAGGGCAGGATGGCATGGCACAGGGGCAATATATCAAGGCGGCAGAAGACAGCAAAAGCAACAGGAGCGAAAGGTGTAGGGAGACCAAGCCCCTTCCCCGGCCCCATACTGTAAGCAGGCTGCCACCCAGAGGGCAAGGGTGCACGGCCCTCCTCTCAAACAGGATGAGGGTGTTTACAAAGGAGGGCCCTGGGCTTAGTTAAAGTTCTAAGCTTCTCAAGTTGAAACAGCATATCAACCACTACAGGGCGCACCTCCTTTTCTTACATAGACACTCCTCAGATTGGATTAAAGCCCATTCCAATGACCTTATTTTACTTTACCTCTTTAAAGGTCCTGTCTCTAAATACACATTCTGAAGAACAATGTGCTATGCATCATTTAATATCCTGCACTCAATACCATATTTGATGTACAGCCAAATGTTTTTAGAAGGAGGAATAGAGAAAGACAAGAACATAGGCAGGAGGAAGAACACAGGCTCAGCCTCTTGGGAATGATGTCACACTGGGTAGTGGGATGGCTGAGCCCTCCCTCCCTTCTATGACTTGATCAATTTCTAGAACTGCTGAGTCACTACCCTTGTTTAGAGTCAGCAAGGGGCTCTCTTCGTTTGTTTTGATTATTTGAGATAGGGTCTCCCTATGTAGCTCAGGCTGGCTTGAACTCACTATGTAGTCCAGTTGGCCTCAAAGTTGCAGTGATTTTCCTGCCTCAGTCTTCTGAGTGCTGTTTTTTTTTTTAATTTTTATTCATTTATTTGACACAGGGTGTTGCTCCGCAGTTCAGACTTGTAGTGTTCCTCCTGTCTCAGCCTCCCCAGCCCTCGGATTACAGGTGTGCACCACCAGGTCTGGTTTTGGTGGCCAGCTCAGCACCTGAAGCCTGCATGGAGTGCCATACTGGGGATTGAACTCAAGTCCTTGTTTGTGCTTGCCAGGCAGACGCTTAGACTGCTAAGCTAACTCCCCAGCCCCCTCACAGGTGTTTTGATTTGTTTGTGGTCACCTAGTCCCAATCCTACTATATAGATCTGTGTTTGTCAGACTCTAATGGTAATTCAAAATAATTCAGAGACATACGAATGAGGATTGGGATAACACAAGATGCACCTAGAGCTGCATAAGCACAAAGATTTCTAGCCTTAAGGAACCGAGGCATGAGTTGGGTGGCCTGGCACACCTGGAATCAGGGGCTTGGGTACTTTAAGTCCATCTGCCGTTTTTTTCTGACTCACATCCTAAGCCCCTACATCCCTGATTTCTTCTCACTAAACCAGCTTGAAGATGCTAGGGAAATGCTCTGACTGGCCAGTTAACAACCCTGCCCCAAAAGATGCTTATGGTGGACCTGGAAAGGAGAAAATCCAATTAAGAAGGGATCAATAGTCGGGGCGCTAAGACAGTAAAAGCCTCTCTGGGACTCCAATAAGTTTTCATTCTGAGCATGTGAAGCTATGTGTTTGGCCCTGGTGGCTTTATGGCTTGAGTTTTCCAGGAAGGTCCTAATTTTAATGTCACCTTTTTCTAATAAAGAAAATTATTAGCGGGCATGGTGGCACACACCCATAATCCCAGTACTTGAGAGGCTGAGGCAGGAGGATCACTGCAAGTTTGAGGCCAGTGTGGGCTACATAGTGAACTCCATCTCAGAAAAAACAAACCAAAGAAGAAGGCAAAACATTACTGGGCAACCCATTCAGGCTCTTATCATCTCTTGGAAACTATTTCTACTCCCCATTCCTTTTCCCCAACAAATTTTCCTACTGTTAAAAAAAAAAAGAAAATTATTAAATTCATTGTTAACAATGATTTTATGATGATACACCCACAATTTATTGTGAATAAACAAATGCACAAATCTGAAAATCTCTGCTCAAATTTTGTGCCCATGGTTCAGAGACCTGGTGTATTGTCCTGTGTCAAAGCAACTAGAGAAACTGGCAGGAATCTCCAGCGCTCCTCATTTGAGCTCCTCCACCTATCTACTGAGCCACTTGAATGGGATCCTTGTGATCCTGCTTCTGTTTGTTGACTACTCAGATCTGCAACGTGGCTGACCTACCAACCATCAGTGATGAATGTGTTTGCTTAACAATTGAGAAATAGGGCCGGGAAGATGGCTCAGTAGAATAAGTGCTTGCCTGGCAAGCATAAGGGCCTGAGTTCAATCCCTGGTTCCACCAAACATACAAACAAAACAATTGAGAAATAATATCATCTATAGTGGACCATTTGAGGTACAGAGTTGCCAGCTGTCTGGTAATCATCATTCCAACTTCCTTTAAATGAAAGTCTTGAGATTGTAAGGGAAGGAATTTGGAGCTCTGTAAAGCACAGTCATAATCTGTCCTCTTCCTGCCTCAAACTAAATATGTAGCCTTTGATCTCCAGCTTCTCTCCAGTGATCAGTGGCAGAGGGTAGCTGGAGGGAGGACAAGAAGGGATGGAAACCAGGGAGGAGGTAAATGCACGGAGGAGAAAATATCCACACCTGGGATTAGAAGGTGGGATGGGAGTGGGAAGGAAGAGGGGAGTCTGGGAAACACAATGGAAGGAGGCTGAGAACCTGGAGGCTGCATGGGTGTACACAGAGAAGCAGAGGAGGCTCCCAAGACAGGCAGCTGACTACTGGTCGGCAACAGAGAAGAGGAAACGCGCTGCCCTTTATAGATGGGGGAAGTCAGGCCACAGATCACAGGCCTATGGAGTTTGAAAGATGGGAAACTACCTTGAAGTGGTCAGAGTCCCAGCGCCTCTTTTAGTTTCTGTTTAGGAAGGGAAGTGCAGCCTGGTCAAGCCCAGCCGCAGCTCAGGCTCCGCCCTGACCCCAGATCAAGACCAATCCAATTGCTTCTCAGCTTTCCAGCTAAGATCAAGTCCAGAACTCTGCCCCCAGAGGGTTCAGCGTCCAAGAGGACTCACACAAGTTAGTGTGCGAAACACACACACACACACACACACACACCAGGTTCTCTCATGCATGCTTTCAGGGCTCTGCAAAAATGCTGAGACTAATCAGTTGAAATACATCCTTTATTTTCTTTTTGAAAACTTTAAATATAGGCAATGTTTTTAAATACACAGAGAAAAAAATCATATAATGAACTCCCAAGGCCCACCCTCAACAATTATCAAACCATGGCCTGTTACACCCCGACACCCATCTATTTCTATGTTATTCTTTTGAAGCCAATTCTAGTCACCATAACTTTTTTATTTTATTTTATTGAAGAACAAATGGCAATGAGACAGTTTCAAGACAAATTAACAGGACAGATTCGATAAATTAATACATTGCAAACTGTTTTCGTAATATTTTGATATCGTACAAGGTGCATACATGATATTATACTTACAGGCATTATTATAGCAGATGTCTCTAATCAGTGAGTTAAGAGAGTGTAGCTGTTTACTTATCTTATTTTTTATACCTGAATTGTATCACAGATTCAATAATTAGTACTTTCTACCTTGTTTTCTTCCTAGTGGTTGTCCATAGTACTAGAAGCCAACATAATATCTTGTCCAACCACTATTAATGCAAATCTTGCTTCCCACAGAAGTATGCAGAAGCATGGCACATTTATCCTAACTGTACTGTTTATACACATACATCATGATTCTTCCTTTATACCCCTTTTTTTTGTCTAGGCTCATCAAAGATGGGCACTCCATTGTCATTAAACCAATTTAGGTAGGCACCATAACTTGTACCATAAACATCTTAACATGAATTTTTGAAGATAAGGACCCCTTCTTTTTTAAGGCTGTTATGCCTTTTAGAAAATTAGCAATGGTTTCCTATATTATCAATATCAAGCTTAAATTTTCACTTTTAAAAAGTTTGTTTCAGGGGCTGGGGAGATGGCTCAGTGGAATAAGCGCTTCCCTGGCAAGCGCAAGGGCATGAGTTCAAGCCCCGGTTCTGCCAGAAAAAAAAAGAAAAAACAAAAAGTTTGTTTCAATTAGAAGTCAAATTGGAACCACGGACTGGGTTTAATGTACAAGCTTTTAAATCCCAGTGAATTTCTGCCCTCTCCCTCCTGTTCCTTGCTGTGCTCTGATTTTTCCAAACTATTTGCTGGCTGGGTCACATTGATACTTTTAATGCATTCTATAAACTGGAAGGTGTGATGGATTCAGACCCGTTTATTATACAGAAGCTTCGTCTTTTAACATAGCTTCGTAGATTTAACCAAGAGCATGTTTTAATAGGAAAACCTCATCATTTTAGACATAAAAAGCCTTCCCTTTTAATTAACTAACTTATGTACAGTATAATAATTTAATAATTATACTGTTGGGATGTGGAATCCTAAGTCCCAGGGAAAAACTAGACAAATCACCCATCCGTGTAGAAGACTCAACAAATCTAGGGGAACTTCCCCAGCAGTTTCCCCAAACCCAACGGGTCCCATTTTTATTTTAAATGTTACGAGTAAGAGTGATGTGATGATGTTAGGAGCCCAGTGATGTGGGGGGGGGGGGCGGGTAGCAGGAAATAGAGTAACTGGGTTGTTAGGTCAGATCCCTGGCAAAGGGTGACAGTTAAAAGACAGGCAGCCGCAGCAAAGCTAAGACACCGAGGCAGATGGTCTCCCAGGCGAGGCTGACGCGGTGGTCCCCCGTGGAGCTCGTCCTGGCCACGCCCCCACACCAGGCCACACCTCCAAGCCTCGCCACGCCCGCAGCCGCTCAGACGCAAGCCTGAGGGCAGGTTCTGCCCCTAACCTGCCTCCTGCTCAGAAAACCTTGCTGGGTGTAGCCTCTGCTCTCCAGGGGCTTTCTGCACCCGGGAGAACTGATGGAGACGGGCTCCTGCAGTGCAGAAATGCTGCACAGGCTGCGACAGAGGACGCGCAACTGGAACCTTGGGGACGGCCCCCCTTACAGCCCCCTTGGAGCGACCCTCAACCGCGTGGAGCACGGCTGGCTCGAGGCTGGACGCCCCTAACCTGGTTAGGCTAGGAAGGTCCTCCTGGCCCCCATCCCGTCCGGCACCCCTGCAGCCCCGCAGATGCCTTTACACTTGTACCCTCGCCCAGGCACCTGCCTGCCCGCCGTGCGCGGGGCTCCTCTCTGGGCTGGGAAGACCCCGGGAGCCGCTGCCTGCCCTCCCTGCTCGGGCTGGCTCTTCTCCGTCTAGCTCACTGCTTGCTGCCAGTGAGGAGGATGTGAACAGTCCCTATCGTGCTGGGCCATCCGGGAGAGAAGTTTTGGACTTGCTCAATAGAGAGGTTCCTGAAACTGAGATAAGGAACCAAACCCATCCTTCTGGTAGAATAAGTTTGTAGGTTCGCGGTCTCCCCTTGCAGAAAAAGAATTTTCAGGTAATCAGTAAGGGGCCTAGGAAGGGTTTCACTAGGCCAAAATTAAAAGGTTTACATTCAAAGAAATAGAATGTGGGCCCTCAAGAGAGCCATTACTCCCCGGATCAGGGAACAGCAATGCTTTCCATGAGAAGCTGGGGAACCCTGGGAAAAGCTGGTACATTCCCCCAAAGGGTACTGCCCAAGTTACATGTATGGACCCGGTTTTGTTTTATTTTTTCAAAAAGGATAATTTAAGCATTCTTTGAATTCTGAAAAAGGAATGCAGGAAATCTGTCTTTTGTTTTAAGATCTGGTTCATGCTCTTTACTTTCTCAGTTAAATCAATTTATGAATTTTGAGATTCCTGAAGAATTTTGGCAATGGTGGCTTGGAAAGAAAACAGCCTAAGTTGAACCAAGGCGATGCTGACATGGGTTGCCTTGGGTAACTCTGAGACCCGCAAGTTGCAATCTTCAAAGTTCAAATGTTTAGTTATGATTTCCTTGTTTCCTATCTCCCTGGCCTTCAACTCTTTTATCCTACCTCAGCGCCAGCTAGATAAAGCAGTGGATTGCAGGACCACAGAGGCCGCCTCTGTGGTATCTCCAGTGGTAGATCAGGCCAGGCAGGCCTCTCTTGACCCTGCAGCGCCTGTGTGGCTTTGTCCCACTTCATTGCAGAAGAGGCAGGAGCCTTGGAGAGATGTAGAAGATCCCACTACAGTGGCTTCACATGGAAATGCTGATCAGGATTTCTGAGCTCTAATATGAAGGTTAGAAGCCTGGTATTGTAGAGAGAGTCTGCAAGGGGAACAATTATTTTACAGTAGTCACCCAAAGAGTCAAGTACAAAGGAATGCAGGAAATCTGTCCACACACTAAAAAGACAAACAGTCCAGCTGGAGTTCTGGGTCCCACACACGAGTCCATCCTACATGAGTCCAGCTGAAGACCAAGAGATCATAACAGTGCCCCCCATGAGTCCAACTGGAGGCTTAGAGCCCATGACAGTATCTCATGCAAGTCTGTTTTGTGGATCTACTCTGAGAAGGCTCCAAGGTCAGGAGTGGAAGCTAGAAAGTCTGTGCCAATGAAAAGAGGAATCGGTACTGGAGCCAGAAAATGACATTCATAGGGAGGACCAGAGCTCCCCTGAAAAGTCCTACAGCCATCCTCAGTAAAATGTCCCAAACTGTTACAGCAATGAATGAGAACAGCCCAGTGCATATCAGGAAACAAGCTTCTGCAGGACACTGAGCAGTGCACCATCTTCCCCACTGAAGCCAAGAAGTGATACAGTTAGGACCAGAGCTCTCCCAAAGAGAACCCTAGCCATTCTCAGCAGCAAGGTCCCAAGCTCCTTTGACAGTGTAAACGCCGAGTTCATAATCAGGAAAGCTAGCATGACAAGCTCCCCCAGGAAAAACCAACTCCCTAACAACAACTCTTTTTCCTCTTTCCTTTTTTTGTTTTGTTGACAACAATCCTCAGTTGGGCCTCCCACACCCAGCCTTGCTGATTCAGTTCAGCTGGGTGGTGTAGCCCCCACAATGCAAAACTTTCTTCATCCTCGCTCTCCTCTAGCTGCCCAGGCAGCCCAAACTGCAAGCCAGCTGCAGTCAGTGCTTTGGCTTCACAGGGAGGGCCTGTGTTACAGGATACTAAAGCTGAGTACCAAGAGCTGCCTTGTGCCACTTGTTAACACCAACTGCAGACTTGACTTGTGAAAAGAACACCAAAGCATCGACTTCAGAGAGTAAGGCTTTTAGGAAATGGAATGAGGCACTGCTAGATTCAGACTGGGGCAGGGATGCTTGTGATGGCGGGAGTTGCCCTAAACACACCTAGCTTGGACTGCAGTGGGGCAGCCCAGCATGAAGGCGCTGGGCCATAGATGGCTAGGATGAGGGAAGCAGGAGATGTGGAGAGAAAAGAATGTAAGAGCAGACGTTGCACGGGTGCCGAGATGTGTGCAGAGAATAACTTCTGGGAGTGAAAATGCTGAAAATGCTGAGTAGGCACAGTACCTTACGCTGCTATGCCTGTCCCCCTAAGATATCATCTGTGCAGGGTGAATAAATGCTGGAAAGAAGTGGGTGTGAACAAACAGGTCATATCCTCACTCAGAGCCCCTAGTAAGATCTCAGTCCAAACAAAGCACACAAGGGAGGTGGGTTCCTAGTGGTGATGCTGCTGGTGCTGGAATTGCAAGAGCTGAGCTAGGGGGGTGCGGTGCCTTTAGCCCACTGCCGTCAAATTTTCCATAGGCCACTCAGCCACCAGCTCTTCAGGTAGGAGGAACATGTCTGCACCACTGTCCAAATTCTTAGCTCCAAGGACTGCCAAGAACAGAAGTATTTAAGGCGCTTATAAATACCTGAGCATTTCTGGGATGCCAGCTCTTGTCCCTCTGCAAAGGTTACTATGGTCATCTCTTAAATCCCACTATAGGCCTATGAGTTCCTAAGACCATCCTGTGGGGGTCAGCGAATGTGCCAGGCAGTCTGGCTAAAGGGGTCACTATGCTCATGCCATCTGCTATATGCTTTTAAATAACCATCCATGAGAGCTAGATGTGGTGACAGGGGCCTATATCTGGGAGGCTGAGGCAGGAAGATTGCAAGTTCAAATCCAGACTGGGCAATTTAGCAAGACCCTGTCCCAAAATAAAAAAGACTTGGGGGCTGAGGAGATAGCTCAATGGAATAAGTGCTTCCCTGGCAAGCACAAGGGCCTGAGTTCAATCCCTGGTTCTGCCAAACAAAACAAAACCAAATGCTTAACAAAATAAAGTGTAGCTCAGAGGTAGAACACGTGTTTAGCATGTGCCAGGTCCTGGGTCCAGCGCCCAGCAACAATAAAATACTAACAGAGAACTAGCAGATGCAAAACTAGTTTTGTTTTCTAAGAAGTACAATGATCTAGATTATCACCAGTATTTCTCTGTTGTAGAACTTTCTTTTTACTACTTGTTATTTTTCTAAAACTTATTTTCTCCCTCTGACTTTGGTCAAATAATAAAGGGAAGGTGATTAGAGGAAGTCAGAATGGGAAAAGACCACAGCTTCAAAACCACAACCCTGAGAAAAAGGACGGATGTGGACAGAGGGTTTTCTGTTTTAACAGCAGTTGAGTTACAAGCCAAGAGCCATGAAAGTGAATTATGGCACCAAAAATTCTCTGCCCAGCTGTACTTGTTGATACATTCTAATCCTTATGTGTGACATTAACAGTTTTAGTGTATATTCATTATCTGCCATCTGGTCTATTTATTTCAAATCCAGCTTCCAAATTCATGAATTTTTACATGGCTTGGCTTTGTTTGTATATATCTTTTTAATTTTATAATCCAAAATGGAAACTCAGCACTCAGTTTTAGAAGTTCATTCTCTGAAGTTGAAAAATGTTTACTTTTGATAACCTGAATTCATTAAGGCATCCAAGATGGAAAATATTCAAACCTTAAAAGTCAACAAAATTATACTAGATAAAATCTAGTGACCTGACTTTCTCTGAAAGTGACAGAAGTCTGTATGTAAGTAGGTTAAAATGGAAAAAATCATGGATTGCTAAGTGCCAGCAGCATTCTCTGCACTTCATAGGCATTAACTCACTTATGCTTCATGAGAATTATAGAAATTCTTTCCCATTTTACAGATGAGAAAGTTGAGGCACAAAGAGATTACATCATCATCTAACAATCAATCACTAAGAATTATAGGAGTCCACGTATGAACCCAAGCTGCCTGCTCCTATATGTTGTTATACCTCTCAAAAACAAAACCCCTTGCCTTGGGACACAGAGGTAGGTGCACCAGGGGCCTGCAAGGAGCTGAAACCCTGGATTTCTGGATGTCAAGGCCCCTTGAGGACATGAATCATTAAGGCTGACAATGGGTAACCTGCCCCGGACCTGCTGATCTATGGCTAGATAGGTTTCAGATTTATTATATGACACCAAGAACACTAAAACTGTTTTGAGGTAATAGTAAGTAAAATTCTTAGAAAAAATTAGTTATTTTCTTAATTCAGCAGAAATTTTAAGTCATCAGCTATGTGGAAGTGCTGCCTTCAGGTAAACCAAAGCAAGAAGCCACACTCAGTAGAGACAGTTTTCATCGGCAGCTCTCACCCTCCATGATTTTAGTCTGAGGGCATGCACACTCAGCTTACAGCTCTAACATAGCTGACATGTGCGCGCTGTGGTTCCACAACTGACTGTTGCTTGTTTGCTGTCGTTCACTGCCATATCAGCTCCACGAGGAGAGCTGCCTTGTTAACTTGTCAAAGCCACGTGTGATACCCAGCAGGCACTCAATCAATGCATAGTGCATGAGTGAGTGTGGAGGCTGTGAGCACAGGCGGGCTGCGGATGAGACTGTAGACAATGAAGAGAAGGGGAGCTTTGAACATTCTGCCAGCTTGAGAAAGCGGAGAGCAAATCAAGAAAGTAAAGCATCCAGAAGGCCAAAAGTTGGGACCTGGTGGGCAATCAGGAAACACTGCAGAGAATGTTAAGAGGGAGAGCCTGGGGCCGGAGGATTCCACGCTGAAGGCCAGCCTGGACAACTGGCAAGAACCTGTCTTGAAATAAATAAAAATAAAAATTACCAGGGTCTGTCTCAAAATAACTAAAAAGAAAAGGGCTGGAGATGTAGCTGAATGCTAGAGTACTTGGGTTCAAGTTCCAGCACTCAAAAAAAAAAGTGAATTTGTCTTTTAGGGGAGCTGCTAAGGAGAACTTGGAGTGGAAACCCATTTTCATAGGAATTAAGTAGTAGTTAAGACACCAAGAAGGTCACTTGGCAGTGAACGGAAGAAAAGACCTGACAGCTTTGGGCATTTGCTTGCACAAAGCCAGGACACTGTTAATGCAGCACGACAGTCACACTGTCACATTGTGGCCGTCTCAATTGGAGGCTCCCACTCACTCATCCTCTGTCCTCCAAGAACAAAGGGGCCTTGCACTTCTTAAGTGCCCAGTGATGCCTTTGAGAACTCAGGCCCATTTTTTGAACCCCAGTTCTTCCCATTGCTACTAGCAGCTTAGGGAAAATACTTCATCCTCTAAGAATTCACCTTTAGAGACAGGAATCGGCCAGCCACTGATATCCTGAAGCTATTATCACGTGCCAGACGCTGACCAGAGGAGGGCACAGCATGGCCAGGGGCAGGGAGGCTCAGCACAGTTCCCCAACCAGGAAGGTAACTAACTGATCCTCTAGGCTGTGCCTGACTGTGCTTCTTCCAGGGATATGGAGCAGGGCCGCCCTTTGCCCTTTGCTCTTACCAAATGCAACTCAAATCCCTGGATGGTACCCTGAAGAAAGGAGTCAGAAGGCAGACTGCCTGAGCTAGGCACTTCAGGATCTGTTATGGTTTATGTGCCAATTCCCCCCAAACTTTACGTGCTCACGGGCAGGGCTTTTGGAAGGCAACTGGATAGCAGGCTTGACCTAGAAGGGTTTATCTCCCTTCACACTGCTTCCTGTTCACCAGGCCATGAGAGCAGCCCTCCACCAGGCCCCTGTGCCGTGCAGTCCCACCTTGGGGTCAGAGCACTATGGTTGGAAACATTTACAAATTATGATTCGAAGTAAGTATCTCCTGTGTTGTGGGTGTCAGGTATGGTGTCCAAGCACCAGAAAAAGTCACTAAGACAGGCACACCGGTGGTGAGCTTTCCTGGTTTTCTCTTGGCCTCCTCTTCCCCACACTTGGAGCTGAAGAAACCAGAAACCCAGAAATGCTCAGAGGAGCAACCAAACATCTGTGCAAACCTGTTCTTTCTAGTTACTAAGGTTTGTCCTTAGAGGTTTCGGGGGGAAGGGCACAGTGCCGAAGGTGGTGGCTTTGGGGTCGTGGGGCCATCAAAAGGTAGGGCCTGCATGCAGAAGGCAATCAGGTCACTGGGGCTGTCAGGAGCAGGCTGTGATGGAGAAGCCAGGCACCTTCTCCTGCTTTCTTGCTTCGTTTCTGGGTGAGTTCTCACTCGTGTGCCCACCATGATGCCATCTGCCACAGTACAGGGACCCTCACCAGATGCTGCCCTCATGACTCACCTCTGGGTCCATCAGCCACCAGAATTACAAACCAGTGATCTCTTCTTTATACAGCACCCAGCTGGAGGCACTCTGTTGCAGTGGTATAGGGAAGACTAAGACCAGGGGAGGAGCAGCCTGACAAGACCTAAACATAGAAAGTCTTTTCGACAGTGACCACAGATAGAACTGTGGCCCATCCCAGCCACACCAGACATCCACCACATCCTCCTCCTCAGCAGTAACGGGGCTCCATCTCTACTGGTGTGGAGCCAGAAGCTTTATGGTGTCAGCTCAGGCCCCTGGCTGCTGGGTGAAGTCAGAAAAGACCCAGTAGCTTCTGGACTTTGATCACTTCCCACACCATTGCAAGGCCACATGGGGAAGTGGATGCAGGCACCCCTCACTTTCCTGGCCAGGGTGGGGCCTAGCAGTATTAAGGCCTCGCCCCCCAGCATTGTCAGAGGCCATAGGGAAGCTGGACTTCTGCCCCTTTCTTCCGCAAGACATGCTGGGGTCTGGGGCCAGCTAAAATGGAAGATGGGCTTAGGGAAACAGTACTTTGTTTGGAAAACAGTTCTCCCTGAGTGGCAGCAGCTCCATCTACATTAAATGAATCTTGAAAATTTACTTCAGTAAATATTAATTGAGGAGCTAAGTTATGAGCTGGCCTCACATTCTTTGGTTGAGCCTCAGGCCTTGCACACCACTTCTGTACAGCTCACATCTGCATTAATTCACCAGTCAACTGACTCAAGAGGATTTTTTTGTTTTGTTTTGTTTTTCCTTGGTTAATAGGTGCAGTGGCAAATGGACTGATACCAATATTTTAGCTAGGCATGGTGGTGCATGCCTGTAATCCCAGTTCCTGGAGAAGATGACACAGTAAGATCCCAAGTTTGGGTCCTAGCCTGGGCAATTTAGCAAGAACCCGCATGAAAATAAAATTAGAAAGGGCTTGTGAGGTAGTTCAATGTTCCCTGGGTTTAATGCCCAGATCTTAAAAAGGCTTTCTTCAACACAAGAGAGTAAAAACCAAACAGATACTCAAAATGATTTAAAGCTGTGCAGTGTCATCTTTTGCTCAGGCATACGGCCTTGCAGGGGTGATTTACAAAGGCCTCTAGTTAGTTACTGTACTCTTCCTCTCTCCTGCTGCCTTTTTAGAGAGGGGAAGAGAATAAGTAAATATGCTTTTTCCTGTTCAAGTAAAAAAGTTACAATTTTATTTCTCTAGGCTTTACACTACTTTAGACACAGTAATTTTTTGGAAAAAAAAAAAAAAAAAAAAAAAGACTCCTAAAAATGACTGAGGATCTACTCCTCAAAAAGCTTTTTTCCCAAAAGTACTTCTAGTATAAAAGGATTTAAGAGAAAATTATTTTTTCTTTTCTGTATTTAGGACAGGATCTACAGGGTCTCACTAACATAGTTTGAACTCAGTGATTCTCCTGTTTTCAGCCTCCCAAGTGCTGGGATTACAGGCATGAGCCACCACGCCCAGTCTCAAATGCAGTCTCAGCATACCTTGGGAGTGGGGCTGGCATGTCATGCCTGAGATTGAACCCTGGCTGCTGTGCTCTGCCTGAGTAGGAGCTTTAGTCCGCTGAGCTACCTGGCCAGCCCTGAGAAAATTCTTTAATAGGTAATTTTCTCTAGTTTATGAAAATACCTTTCAGGTTCAGATACACATGGGAACTGAATAAATGCTCAGCTTTTCAAATCTAAGGGCCATGGCTTCCCTGGGCAACTATCTAGGGACCCATACCTCCTACTTTGCCTCAAACTAACTCCATGTGTATTTAAATTTGAGAAAATAGAAACACAAAGGTATTAAAAGAAATTTCAGGAACAAAGTTTTTTATGATCTTGAGGTAGACAAAGAACATACAAAATTAAAACCACTGGGTAAACAAATGGCATTTAAATGTATAAAAAGCTACTCAAATCCATCCATACAGAAACCAGTGACACTATCATGAGCAGTGGCATAGTGAGGAATGAAGCTCGTGTTCCGCTCCACCCTGGAACTCCCTGTACACAACCCCAAAGGTCGTACCGGCTTTTCAGAGACCATCACATGGGAGTGTGGCTAAATGCTTTATTTGGTAACTAAAGGCCAACCTCGGGGAGGCTGGGAGCCTTATATACATCTGCAACATAACTGCAAAATCAGAGAACATATTTCCAGTAAAATGATCTTCTATAGAATGAAAATATTAAGCAGATTTTTCTAACATCCTTTTTTACTGTGTATGGTGAAGCTTCAATGCCAATGAAAAACAATGCAAATGCACCACTGGCGTATGTTATGTATGTCAGGGGAAGAACTGGGAGGACACAGACAAAAGTGGTAATGGTGGTTATCTGTTTCTTGATGAAATTCAGTGTGATTTTTAAAATAATTATCCTCTACACCTTTGCATTTTTTCCCAAGATTTCTGCAGTGAGACATGTGAATTGCTTATAAAGAAAAATGCATTATTTTAAAATAGCAAAGAGTGTATTATATACTCCCTCAAAGCAAGACTTAAATAGATCTATTTCTAAAAACGTAAGAAAAGGTAGAGGCAATGCCTTTATGTTAATGAGAAATGCTAACATATAAAACTGAAGTGAAGGGGTGGGGGAGATAGCTCAGGAGAATAAGTGCTTGCCTGGCAAGCGCAGGGTCCTGAGTTCAATCCCCGGTAGTGGAAAAAAAAAAAAAAAAAAAAAAACCTGAAGTGAAAAAGACAATATGTAGAATACAGTGAAATAGCTTCTTAAATGAAATTTATAACACAGGACTATGTTAAAACATACAGGGTTGCGGGCATGGTGGCGCATACCTGTAATCCCAGCACTCGGGAGGCTGAGGCAGGAGGATTGTTGTGAGTTCGAGACCAGCCTGAGCTACAAAGTGAGCTCAAGGCCAGCCTGAACTGCATAGTGAGACCCTGTCTCAAAAAGACAAAAAAAAAAAAAAAAAAAAAAAAAAAAAAAAACCATACAGGGTTAATATATTATTATATAACTAAGCAGCTGGGAAGATTAATCATTATTAAAAATAAAAAGGGAAAACACAGCATGCCGAGGCATGACTGTTTACTGAGAAAAGGAAACCAGTATTCACGCAAGGGTATAAAAACTTACCAAATAACAGTGACAATATTCTATCTCCTATCTGATTCGAATGTGATCTGTGATTCTCTCTCCAGCCTCGCTTTTCCTTCCCCATGTCCTGCCTCCAGTTGGACCCAATGACTTACCCTCTTGTTTGCTGTGCGCATTCTCCACTATCACACCTTGGACACACACTTCCAGTTCATCCTTCCCCTATAGGCACGGCCCCCACGAACATATTGTGGGGGCTGCACCCCCATTATACTCTGTGGCACATTCATTTGGGCCACCTAGGTTTTTGGAGCACACATCTATGGTAAATTCTGGGGATTCTGTCTTGCAATCAAGGAAACTTGGCTGAGTATGGGAGAAATGTGTAAGCAATAGTGAAAATACAGCGGTTTTGGGAGAAAGCACAGCTGAACTTCCTGCAGTTGGGCTCCAGCTGCACATCACTTGGTATCACCCACTAGCCAGCAATTCTTTGACCAGTGGGGCCCACTCAAATGCCCAGAGTAAGCAAGGACTATGAATGTCTGAGCTGGGCTGGAGGCGAGGTAAGAGCTCGTGCTAGGACCAGCAGCCACCTGGAGAGGTCCTGTCTAAGGGCACTCAGGCTCTTTTCAAATGCCATCTTTTACTAAATAAAATATGCCTGGAGGTCTGGTTTGGTTCAGGCTACCAGAGTAAGACTTCTGTGAAAGAATGCTAGCAATATTTATTTACAGCATGTAGGTTATTATTCTAACTACTTCACAGGTCTGCCTTTGTTCTTCCCAAGTATTGAAGGTGACAACATTTTGTGTATTTTGCAAACTTGCAGAGGTCACATGCTGGTCAGGAAGGCACAGCCAGGGCTGAACCAGCAGGTCAGGCTCCTCCAGAATCCACTCTTTTTAAGAGCAGAGGTTTATATCACTGCACTCTATTGCTGTGTCTAAAGCCTTCAAATTTCTTTTCAGCTTATACTAAAGAAGGTCATGTATTTAATAATCTATTGTACTATCATTCTTTCTTGCTACTGAACAAGCTTTTGTGGGTTTTTTCAATTTTTTCTTTTAAATAATTTACCAGGGATTGAACTCAGGACCTTGTGCTTGCCAGGCAAACAACTTATTACACTGAGCTATCCCTCAGCTCCTGCTGTTGAACAAACTTTAACTGGCATGTATAACGGAAAAATTCAAGCTCTACAGTCACATTCCTTGTCTAACACTTTTCTCATTTGAAGGGTCCTAATTTTAAGAAATAATTTTGCTGTTATCCAAGAAATGTACATTCACTAAAGGACAAAAATACAGTGTCCACCTTATTTTAATGCATTCATCACCTTCATCTTTCCCCTCCCTCTGACCCATTTCAGCTTATCACCTTCATCTTTCCCCTCCCTCTGACCCATTTCCAATACCCTTGCCAGTGCTCTGTGTGGTTTTTCACTCTGTTCTACATGAACAGTAGGATAATGTTTTTTGGGTTTTTTTAATTTTCAATAATTGTCTGCCTAATGTGGATCTTTCTGGACAAGCAAATAGGCCAGTATCTTCAGATAAATCCAATTTGTACAACCCAAAACAAATGCAAGGGCACGTAAGGATTTGCCAAAATGGGCAAAAAATAAACTCCCAAGTCTTTGATCTTAATTCAAAGTGTTCCACTAGGCCAGAGGATGTGGCCAATTTTTATTCACAAGCTTTCCTAAGAATACTGAACATTACACTCTGTTCTTTTTAAAGCCACACAAATTAAAAGTCTTAACACAGGCCAGCCCTTCTGCCTCCTGGCCTTTGTATATTCTGCTCCTTTGGCCAGGACCTTCCCACAAGAACATCCACTCTCCAAGGTCTGGCTCCTCCCCAGCTTCCTGACACATTTACATGCCACCTCCTCTGGGAACCTTCTATGACCTCAAAGGCTATGAAGTGCCCCTCCTGTGTATGCCCAGTAGCCAACTCTTGAGACCTATTTTTGCTGTTTCTGTCAACTAATCTGTACTTGGGAACTAGGTAGTGATTACTTTTTAACCTAATCTAAATCTGAAATTTATGCAGGAATACTTACTTCTGAAAAACATTGTGCCCTTGAGTTTTACACTTTGCAGGTTTCCTTAACAAGTCTCAAGAATGGTAAAAACAATGGGCTTCGGGCTTTGACACTGAAGTGATGTGGGCTTGGCACCCTGCTCCAAGTACTAATGGCTGTGTGACCCTGAACTCAGTATCCCTGAGACAAGTTTCATCAGGCAGAAGATAAAGACTTTACAGAAGCGCACCTGTCCAAGCTCACATTCAGCAGGTGTTTTCTACTATTACATTTCTCAACAATTATTTAATTTTACCAAAAAGAAAGGTTAAACACAAAGAGAGTAAGAATACTGCCAACGATTAAGCACCATCCATGCTAGGCATGTTGGCACACGCTACCATGCTCAGTGAGAGGCTGAGGCAGGACAGTAACTTCGATGCCAACCTGAGCAACTTAGTCAAACAATTAAAACTTAGAAGGGCTAGGTCTACGATTAATGTAATTATTATACATATCATAGGCATATACTGCTAAAAAATAGCATGGGGTCGGTGGCTGGGAATGTAACTCACTGCTAGTATACCTGCCTGTCATGCACCAAAAAGCAAATGCTCCATATTATTTCTTAGTGATAGGCAACTTTACCTACATACAAATTGAACTGTATTTTGTTCTTAGTGTTATTGGTTGCTTCCTACCTATTCATTATTCAGATATATCTAATTTTAAATTTTATCTGAAAAAAACCCTAGAGATTTGAGAAAAATAAAAAAGAATGCTGGCACCATCTTAGGGTGTACTGTGTACCAGGAAATTAATAGTATGGTAAATATCATTGACTAAGACTAGGAGATTGATAAATTTACTTCATACAAATCTCTAAGCTATCAAATCTAAAATGGCTTAGAAAGTATTTGGAAATTACTTACTTCATATTAAGTTGGCATCTGAGCCAGAGAAGAATCCAGTAACCCAGCTAAGTGTTTAAGCCTGTTATAAGACCCTGCCACAGAAACCAAGATGTTTAGCAATTGATTGCTGTCAGACAGCAGACAATGCTAACAAAGACTCTCTCTAGCAAACTGGGTCCTTAATACTCCTAAGAGGAAACTGTCCCATTTCCTTGCACCCGCCTTTGAAGACAAGCTAAACAGCTTTCTAGAGCCACAGACTAAACAGGAGGATATGTTTTCAGCGTCAACTCAAAGTACACCGATATGCACATCTCACTGGGCATTTGTTCAATTAAACACTTACTAATTTCTACTTGCTCTACAGTGGAAGCTTCTCCTGGGTACTGCATGATAACAAGATGAATGAAATAGTGTGCTCTTGCCTTTGAAAAGCTCTCAGTTTGAATTTGCAAAATGGTAATAGTTTAAGCAATTAAAAACTCACAGCTTAAGTTGGCATTAACTCATATCTGGAACAAGACTTCAGAGAAATGGGACAAATGTTAGGGAAGGAAACACGACCACTAAAAATGCAGGAAAAAAAGGAAACAGTAGTATAATCTTGGCCTTAAGGAAAGGATCATACAGATTCAACATTTATCAATTATTAGCAATGTAAACATTTAGAATTTTTCCTAGTTGGCATTCATTTTATAATTTAAATTTTCAATTACCATATAATTTATTTTTTTGTATTTTAGGAAAACATCTGCAGGGTACTCAGGGTCTCTCTACTGGATCAGACTCGTAGTGATCCGCCAGTTTACAGCCTCCCAAAAGCTGGGATAACAGGCACACGCCACTACACCCCGTCTCAATTGCCTTCTTAGTGCACCATGGGGGGCACAGCAGGCCCAGAGATCGAAAGGCCAGCCCCTGTGCCTACTTGCAGGTACTCTAATCCACTGAGCTATTTTACCCTATAATTAAACATTTATATTTAAAATTTCAGGACCAGAAAGATAGCTCAGTGGACTAAGCACCAACTTAGGCAAGCACAGGGACTGCACCATGTGCCATGCCAGCCCTACTCCCTGGATGCGCTGAGCTGGCTACCGGGTCCGAGCATAGTGGCGCACACCTGTAATCCCAGTGCTGAGGAGGCTGAAAGCAGGAGGATCACTACAAGTCCAAGCTGCATTGTGAGACCCTATACCAAATATATAAAAAAATAAAATAAAATTTTAATTAACCTAAAGTTTTTAAAAGATGATCAAGTGAGTAATCCACACACATATCATAAATAGATGAACAGACAGACATATAGGTAACAGTGCTCATCATTGGGAAGATCAATGTATACTACTTTAAAAAATATATACCCACTTAAATGGATGTTTGATACAATACTGTTAATAAAAACTACAATACAAATGCACATTTTGGCAATGCACTCTTGTTCTTAATCATGAAAATGCTGCATAACAAAGTGAGGCAGTGGGGTTAACAAGAAAGTAAAAGCTTCCAGACTTGGGTTCAGGGAGATGGCTCAGTGGAATAAGCGCTTACCTGGCAAGTGCAGTGGCCTGCATTCAATCCCTGGTTCCACCCCCCCCAAAAAAAGCTTCCATAGGGCTCCAGCTCTGGCTTGCAGCTGCCTTACCTTGCTTTATCATCATGTATATATTTTCACACAAGACAGTAAAGATTAAATGCTAGGGATATAAAACCATCAACACAGTGTGTGATACACCTCCAGGCTAAGTTCAGTTCTCATGATTCCTAAATAAACATGTTCTCCAGCTATCCTGAGCATGTGGGTTTTGGCTGTAAATCCAAGGTCCAGCTTTTCCTTTTTCCTTTTCAAGGGTAAGTGAGGGAGAGGGGATGACACTTCCTCTCCCTCCCAGGGACTCTGCTTTCCCAGAGCTGGCACAAAAGCACTGCCTGAGCTTGTGATGCCCAATGGCAGAACATCAGGAAGCCTCTTGGCCCATGGCACATTGACACCACTTCTGCGAGCCACACAACATGCACCCAAGAAACTCTTTCCTCCTTCAGGAAACAGATACAGTACCTGCTGTTTCTAAACAAAACCCTTACTAGTATACTTTTATAAAAACATGAATTTAAAGTAAATTAGTATCAGCAACAGGAAGTTGTTTTAATATCTTTTTCTCCATGATTGAATATATAAAGATAAGGGAAGTAATGTATTCTTCTGCTGTAAAGATGGGTGGAATATATCAAAATCCACTCGTTGAATTTTCTTTAAATAATCTTCTAGGGAAACCTAAAAAAAGGAGAATAGTAGTTGCTAGATCATAAAATTATCAAGTCTTTCAAACAAAAAAAAAGACTATCAGCATTAAGGCTATTCTACTTTCCTGAGATATTTTACACAGTAAGAATTTAAACGAGATTTGAAAAGGGATAGAGAAAATAAACCTCCCAAGAAGTTTTATTGGACCAATAAGAGTATCACAAAGTTACTGCTAAAAATACCAAGCCTCTCCTAACATAATACAAGATATTCGGCCAAGACATAACGTCTTATAACTGAGTCTGTGGAATAAAAGCGAGATTTTCAGCTGGGGGTGTTCTCAGTGGTGGAGCACATGACTGGCATATCTGAGGACCCTGGATTTAATCCCCAGCATGAAAAAAAAGTTTTAATCGTGGGAAAGAAAACATTCTTCTTACCACGAATGCAGTGCTCCATAATGGAGTTCAAGTTGTCTTTTTAAAAATTACTTTGTGAAAAGCTTAATGGGTCTGAGTGTTCTTTCTAGAAGACATGATTTCTAACCAGGGACAATAATCTATAAATGTCACCCCATAAATGTGACAAAGTTTTAAAAGAGTAGAGACAATATAGAAAACACCACAAGTACTCTTATTTTTTTGTTTTATGTAATATTTTTATTAATTTATAAATTTTTATTTTATTTTAATAGCTTTTTTTATTAAACAGGGAAGTTGCTCAGTTTTGCCTCCCTGCAATTAGGGCACCACTCCCTTCTCAGCCATGTCACAGCGCCCCCTAGAGTTCTGCAGCAAAGAACAAAGTGAACTGCCATAGCAGATTCAACACACAGAAATAAGGAAAATTATTATAGACTTTTTATACATTTTAGGCATATGAGCATACAAAAAGACAAATGTAGTACCTGTTTTCTAAAAAACCAATTGTTTCTGTATGTACAACAGGAATTAAAATATGTACATGAAAATATACAGCTACTTTATTTAGTATTAGCAAAAGTCTTGGATATAACATATAAATTTTTCAACAACAAAAAATTGTTCATAAGATACTATATACTGTTGAGAAATGAAGGTACTAGACCTAGGCATAATATGGAAAAAATCTTAGAGACATTAAAATGATGTATGTCCTAAAAGATATAAATAGAAAATTATTATAATTTCTGTATATACTTTGGAACAGTGGTTTTCTAAACTGTCTACACATCAGAATTTCATGAGAACCTTTTTTTCTGGAAAACCTTAAAATCACAGATTTTCCTAGGAATGGCTTTTTCCTCAAACCCAAGAATCATATTTAGTAAGTAGGTATGAGGAATCTTTTCTTAAAGATTTATAGGGGACCAGGGAGATGGCTCAGTGGAATAAGTGCTTCCCTGGCAAGCACAAGGGCCTGAGTTCAATCCCCAGTTCCACAAAAAAAAAAAAAAAAAAAAAAAAAAAAAAAAAAAAAAAAAAAAAAAAAAAAAGATTTATAGGATATTCCAATGCAGTCAGCTCAGGGTAGTACTGTAATACACTTTCTGGAGCCAGTGCTACTATCTGGTGACATAATTATAGAGGAAAAAATGAAGAGAACAGGAAGAAACGCTTTCTGGCACTTGCTAGCCTACAATCCTATGAAGTACTCTTTCCTTTTATTCCCATTTTATCTGAGGATCCTGTGGCAAGTAGGAGTCAAAGCAGACTAAACCCACTACAGTCTGGCCTCAGAGTGAGTAAAATGACCACTCCACTCACCAAAGTCTAGGAAACATCTCTGACTGTCACCGAAGAGAAACAAAAGCAAAAACTCCAAATGAAAGAATTGCACTGGGGACTACATAAAATATAGAAAGACATTCTACACATCTGCTTCACTAATTATCTTGGCCTTCCCTGCTAAAGTACTTACGGTCTGAAGAAAGGCAGGAAATGCTTTCACAGGAACACTTTTGTGGAAGGACCTCGCCTAAAAAGGAAAAGAAAAGGAAACTGGTTTGAAACATTTCTGCAAATAAACAATGTCCCTCTGAAAGTGAACACAAAGCAACAGAAGCTGAACAATGTGACTCCAGTTACTCTCCAAAGCAAGAAAACAGCTCATCTCCTGTATTAGTTTCCAAAGACAAAAGAACTCAGGGAAAAGAAACTACTGTACAACATTAAAAAAATTCTCTTCTTTCTTACAGACTGGCTTTAACATTTTCCAACAACTTTACAACATCTCTTAATAACCTTGACAGTCTAACTCTGTAACAAGGGGCAAATGAGGAGACACTTACATTAACAAATCCCAACACTGTCCTAGCTTGGACTGGCATGACCGCCTGTTCAGCTATCAGGTCTCCTTTGGTGATCATCCTGCCTCTGTGTTCTAAACCTTAAACTCATTCCACAAGACAAGCCGAGTAAGGTCCTTACATATTACTTCAGTTTTGCGTTCTTAGATGTAACTCCCTGGGAGATCACATTGCAATTATTCATCCTGGATTCAGAGGCCCTCCTCTAATCCCATCGATCCCATGCAACTCCCTGCTACTTGGCTATGAATCCCTGGTGCACTGAGGCTGATGCCCACCTGCATCTGCCAAGCCCATTCTTGCTGGTCTTTGTATCATCCCTTGTGTGAGAAGAGTGTGCACTGCCTGCACCTCCTGACTCTGCACTCTCATTTCACCCCCAGACTACTAAAGCTGCTTCAGATCACCTATGATTTACTAGTTATTAGTCATTTTTTTATCCTCAACCTGCAGCATTTAAAATGTTGCTATTTCCTCCATCCCTTGGTTTTTAAGAAGTAACCCTTTCTCCCTGTACTGATACATGGATGACCCACAAGGCCCCATCCCTGGTCCTCAGGCCTAGATGCATGTTCTCTGTGAGCAACCTTAAGGAGGTTTTCTATCTACTTTCAGGGGTGTGTGTGTGTGTGTGTGTGTGTGTGTGTGTGTGTGTGTGTGTGTGTGTGTGTGAAATCTACCCTCTTCAGGCCTAACTTCTGTCAAAGGCATAATTTTTATTCCTCATTATCCCTTCTTGCTGAATGACCTCTGACATCCTCAGATTCAAGTAGAGAATGTCTAACAGCCAGTCTAAAGATCAGCATCAAGCACACCACTGCTCTCACCCTGCACCTTAGAGGGGCACTTCATCATCTGAATTCTTTGTGCAGTCTTCGTCTTCCCAGCTTCCCGAGTTGCCAATCCAATCACTTACCAACTGTCTGATTCTGCTTCAGTTGTGTGTATCAGCACATAAACATCTATTTTCTCTATGTCATCTGTTTCCCCTCTAAGTGACCTCCCAACCCTCAAGCCTTCTTGTTTCCATAGTGCTGGCAGGTGACACTTCTAATATCACCTGCATACCTGGAATCCCAGCACCCAAGAGACAGAAGCAGGAGGACCACTGAGTTCAAGGCAAGCCTAAGTTTAAGACCAATGTGTACTGCAGAGGGAAAAACCTTTCTCAAAAGCACTACTTTAGGAACAAGAAGCTTATTTACTAGCAACTACTATATTACAGCAGGCAGAAGACAGCCACATTAAAGCAACATGAGCACTACCAGGATGGGGAGGGCTTTGAGGTGATGATGAGTACAGACTCCTCATTCAACCAGTTTAACTTGGAGAGAATAAGAACAAACATAAGGGCTCACAGACTGCCTATGAACACAGAGGGTAGGAGTAAGCCAGAACTCCGAGAGAGCTCCGAGAGAGGCAGCAGAAAGCAGCATCGCACAGCAAGATACCTGCTTAGACAAGTACAGAGATCAGGGTTAGATCCCCGGCACCACATGCTGCTCCAGCCCTACCCTGGGCACACTGAGCTGGCAACCAAGTCAGGGCATGGTGGCACATGCATGTAATCCCAGCACTGGGGAGGCCAAAAACAGAAGCATCACTACGAATCTGAGCTGCATAATGAGACCCTATACAAAATACATATAAGA
>PVKA01006169.1:0-85392 GCA_004027165.1 Ctenomys sociabilis | reverse complement strand
CAGACAGGGTCTCACTATGCAGTTCAGGCTGTCCTTGAGCTCATTTTGTAACTCAGACTGATCTTGAACGCCCAACAGGCCTCCTGTCTCAGCCTCCCGAGTGCTGGGATTACAGGCATGTGCCACCACGCCTGGCTTTGATGTGCTGTTATGTCCCATACTCACACACACACACACTGTCCAAGTCTCATGGCCGTCCTCCTGGCAAGTGGACTAGAGCAATAGCTCTGTCTGATTCTGGAAAGTAGAAGAAGGCTAGGACTCTTCTGAGAGTTAGATGACTCTCTTGGGTCATAGCTATGAAAGTCAAAACATCTACACCCGTGGACACGATGATTCCATTTTTGAGTAATTCATCCTAAGTGTGAAACACTTCCATAAATACCTAAACATCTATGTCCAGGGCTGTTCCTTCCAGCATTCAAAACCTGAATTAAAATCTTATCAATAGCATGGTTATTGAACAAATGATGAGTATCAGTGAACTGGAATTCTATAGTTATGAAAAAGAACAAGACTGACGTTCTAGATAAATTGACTCAAAAAATTAGCAAAGCTTAGGTGTATAATGTCATTTCTGTGAAATATTATGTTAATATGATTATATTTGCACAGAAAAAGGATAATACAGAGCTCTTTCTTTCTTTCCTTTCCTTTTTTTTTTTTTTTTTTTTTTTGGAACTGGGGATTGAACTCAGGCCTTTGCACTTTCAGGGAAGTGCTTATTCTACTGAGCCATCTCCCCAGCCCTACAAAGCTCTTCTTAACAATACTGTGAAGTTAGCTATTGTTTAGTAGACATTTATTATGGCTAGGCACTGTAGTAAATGTTAAGTGCTTTGTAAATATGATTCCATCCGAAGAAATGAGAATTATCACTGCTACTTAACAGATGAAGAACCCGAGCCTCTGAAAAGTTAAGTAACTTCACCAAACTCACACAGAAAAGCAGTTCTGAGTGGCAGTGATCTCCTGACAGTGGCTCTGGGGTAGGGGGAGGGTTACTGCTGAGGTATCCAAGGACGAGCTTTTAGTCTACTTCATGGTATTTAATGAGCGTACTGTTTCTTTTACAATGAGCTTGTATCCCTTCTGCCAGAACATTTAAAAATGAGCCTTTTCTTTATACATTTGACATGATACAAACATGAGGAAAGATAGAAATTATGTAGGCAGACAGGACAGAGATATATTGCAGGAGTAGAAATTGGACCTCTTTGGGGAAAAAAAAAATGATAAACACAGCAAACATCCAAACATGTTGAGTTACAGTGGCTGCGGGCAGGACACCCTACATCAAACTGACTGAGGGCCCAGACCAAAGGAGAGGGAAGGGCGAGCCCGGGTGGCCCTGCAAAGGGGCTGTCCAGGGCTGCAGCAGCCTGGGGGGAATGCACCGAAGGCCGTCTTAAGAGCCTTTCGGTAACCACGGGGGACAATGAATCACTAAAAACATGCAGCCGGGTTCATAAGGAATAACTCATGTCAGGCAATTTGACAGCCCTTTAAGGATTGAATTATTAGGGTGGTGAATAAAAAAGCCATTACGCGCCTCTGCGTATGGAGCTCCTTGGCGTCATTTCGAGGAGCCTCCCATGTCCTGCTTTCAAGCGGTTGGTGCAGGGAGCACAGAGGCTGAGCGTCCGGAGGCCGGCAGGCACGCGGAACTCCTGTGTGTGCCAGGGTGCGAGCTGGCACATTCACAGACGCTTGCCAGAGCACCGTGTGTAAACGGAAAAGCTAGGTGCGACCCTAACGTCTCCAGGGGTGGCGCAGGGAAGAGTGGACTCAGTACGTAGCCCTTCTGGTCGTGCTGGCGATCTACGACCAAGGGGCCAAACCAGAGGGATTTTTATTGCCTTAAGTGATTAGAAAAATTAAGTGGAGAGTGTTTCATGACAGGTGAACATGTGTGTGACCTCAAGTTTCTTCGGGCAGCAGTGACATGAAGGTTTTTTGTAGCACCCTGTGCTCCTGGGTGTCGTTGGTGGACTTCAGTGGCAGAGTCGAGCAAGGGGCTGAAAGCCCACAGCCTGCAAGTCCGAAATATGTACTGCGGGGCTGCTGTTCCTGGAAGGCTCATTAAATGTGGACAAGAAGAGAAACAGATTCCTTTTCACCTGGGGACATCGGTGCTTTCTTCCCATTGTGCCTCTCTCACTGCTTTTCTTTCACCTGCTTTATTTTTGTCTGGTCTGTGTTGCGTTTCCATTGATTTCTTCTGCTTCTGCTTTACAGCTATCTTGTTCTAAAACCAAAAATGAGTGCTATTATTATTATTTTTTTTCTTCTGTATTTAGAACAAGGTCTATAGGATCTCTGTACGTAGATCAGACTCGTAGTCATTCTCCTGTTTTCAGCCTCCCGAGTGCTGGGATTACAGGCTTGCGTCACCACACCCAGTCTCAATCTCCTGTCAGTGTGCCTCAGGGGCGGGGCCAGCAAGGCAGGCAGAGGATCGAACCCGCCGCTGCTCTCTGCCTAAGCAGGTGCTTTAGACTGCTGAGCTATCAGGCCGCCCCCCAAAATCAGTGTTTTGTTAGGCCAGTAGTACTTGATTATTAAAAAAAAAAAAAAAAAAAAAAAAAATCAAACACTGTGTCAGTACAGAGAACGTCCCGTGCGGGTCTCTGATGCTGGAGGGGAAGCGTGCTGAGGGCTGGCGCTGTATTAGCCTTACATCCGCAGCCCTCACGACAGCCGCTCAGTCATCCCTCAGTGAATATCTTTAAGTGACATGTTGTACAGGTGGCTGAGTTACAGTTTTCACATACAAAAACGGTACCATCGGTGATGTGTTATTCCGCAGCGTGCTTTCTTTCTCTGTGATGATGCTATATATGGGGATCATTAACACAGAAGGGCCAAGACACCTGTGAGGAGAGAAGCTGGTTCCTTCTCCGTGACAGAAAGCACATCCCCCGCGCAGCCACTGCCAGGGCCCTCTGAGTAGCTTAACTTCTGTGCAGCTCAGATGTCGCCTTGGGCAACTGCAGTGGATCGCAATCAGGAAGCATTTTGTTAATCCACTTTGGGGGCGACACAGAAGCAGGGCCACAGGAAACCTGGCTTAGAAGGTTTCCTGGGCCTTTTTAATTACGAGGGTAATTGCATTTCTGTGCCCCAAGCGCAGACCTCGGTCCTGTCCTCCCTGCCTATCATCCTTTCCCATTTTTCCTTTTATTTTGTTTTTAATTGACACACGGCACTGTACATATTTTGCGGCAGTGTTTTGATGCATGCACACATCATGTTCTAATGGAATCCAAGTGTCACCCTGCACTTGCCATTACTTCCTAGTGAGAACACACAGAGTCCTCTCTTCTTGGGAACATTCAACAGAGCAGTGTTAATAGATCACTTGACTTCTGAGAGGCCATGAGGACTCACTTCCCTGGCTAACGGCAGCTTAGTGCTTATGGAGCGACCTCTCCGACTCCCAGCCTGTGCCCCACCGAGCCTCCGATAACCACTTTTCTACTCCTTACTTCCTGTGTTCAGTCTCTTTAGAGTCCATGGCTGGAGTCTACTTCTTGATTGGTTATTCAGGTCTCCCTGCCTGATCTTGCTTTTGTTAAGAGGTCATGCATAAAGGTGAGTTTATAGTGCTGTGGGCCAGATGAGTGGCCCCATGTATCATGTCTCTTGAACATTGGGTTTATGGATTAAGCCAGGCAAGCTGTGGACCCCTTTTCCTATCAGTAAGGAAACTAGAGCACAGAGAAGTGAAGCAATTTGCCGAGATCGGGACCTTCCCTGGAGGTGCTGCTCCGAGGCCTCTTGCCAGACCCGCGCCATCCCAGTCTCCATCCTCCCCTTCTGCAGTGCTTTCTCCACTCGGTCCCTGCTTCCCTTTTAGGCCTCAGGATCAGGCGCAGAGCCAGGTCCAGGAGCATACACTGCCTGCCATGGAAGAGGTGGATTAAACACACATCATGGTCCTTGTCTGGGCTTCCCCAGGCAGCTGTTTGACAAGCACGCTCATAAAATCTGTAGGCAATTTTATGTCCCATGGGACACATTTACTTACAACTTTCCTGGAAGGCAGTTTGGTGAGCTTGCCCTCCAGGAAGATATATTTACCACTGGGCAACAACAATTGTACTTCTTCAGGAAAGAGTCATGGTGTGTGTGTGTGTGTGTGTTTAAATGTAAATACACTAAAGTTCATTGCAGTGTTATCTGCAATAATGAAAATTTGAAATACTTCAAATCTGCAATGATAAAGAATTGACTAAATAGATTGATTGCATTTCTCTTTCTTTTTTTTGGTACAGGAAATCGAACTCAGGACCTTGTGCTTATGAGGCAGGCACTGTATTGCTGTGCTATATCCCTGGCCTCCTATGATGCGTTTCTATGATGGAATGTTTTGCAACCAGTAATAGTAATCATTGTTGGCATGCGAGTGGTCACCACTAGAAAAGAGGGCAGTGTCACCCAGAGAAATACTCAAGGTCCAATAGCATTTGTAATGGCTTTTTCCTCAAACCCAATGTTCATTATATTATTCTTCATAACTATTGATAGGCCCGAAATATTAACTAGTTCCCTGAAAAAAGAAATTAAAACTGTGTTCAGAATTTTTAGTGATGTACAAAAATGATCATAAAATGTATCTAAACAAATTGCAATAAATAGTACAAAAATATCAATCCAATTTTCTAAAAATAGGATGAATAAATTGAAAACACTTCTTGCCGTGAAAGATACAGTGCCAAGAAAGATAGAATAAGTGTGTTCAAAGTGGAGAAGTGTTTTGCAGGAGATTAACTGTAGTGAGTCTTTTATCCAACATTTTAGTAATGTGTTCACCATATTCTTCGATGTGCCCACATTGATCAAATGTTTGTGGCAATTTCTATCAAATAAAAAGATCATGGTCTGTCCTCATCCACCTTAGATGCTGGCCTGATACTGGGTGGCTTTTTGCTCTTGTCCAAAGTCAGAATGACCTTGAACAGTAGAGGTCGTGAAATGACTCAGGATGTTGAGGGATGCATCAAAGCAGTTAAAAAACACTGACAAAAAGAGGCTTCCAGAGCGGCTTCCAGGAGCAGCAAGAATGGTGGGCTATGCGTGTTAGAGGTGAGGGCGGGTCCTGAGAGGGGCTAACAGTAGTGTGTCTTTTCCTGTAATAGACTTTTAAAATTTAAACATTCACTCTATGTTTTGATCATACCTGATATGTTTAGGCATAAAAGAAATGCAGTAATCTTTTAATTTATTTGTGGCCAGTGTGATTTCTACTTCCACAACGAACTAGTATGTAAAATAACAACACTTTTAATGTTCCGGCTACTTTCTACCTGAATTCTGACTCCCTAAGCAAAAAAATTCCAGCCCAGTTTTCAACTTGTTATTTCCTGTGCGTTTACACACCCTGTGATTTTGCTATTCTTTCCTTCCTAGTTTCTCAGTCTTCTCCTTTGTCCCCATCTAGTTTCCACAAGGTTTGAGATTTTATTTTTTGTCATATGTCTAACATAGTGGATCTGGAGGTTATCCACACGCTGATCTAGGGCTGCTGGCAACCCTTATGATTTTTCTTTCAGCCAATCTGAGTTTCACTTTTAAGCTCTTTGTGGGCAGAGCTCATAGGATTTGGTAATAAATTGTTTGTAAGGAGTCAAGGCTGGTGATAAAGTACAAATTGACTTTATGACTTCACTCTGGTGAAGCATGATGGGAAACTCAGTAGTTCCATCCCATCCCATCAGAAAGTCCATTAAATATTAACAGGCCAGACTCCCTTACTGGGTGTGAATTCATTAAGGAGCAGCACACACACACTGGGCTGGGTTCTAGGAGGCTGACCTGGCTTTCTTCTAATTCATTCTGGTGGGGAACATGCTGAAGCTATTGCTAGCTGTGTAAAGGCTGCTGACCCTGGCCTGGGAGGGTTTCTTTGAGAAATCACAACTGGAAGAAAGGCATCAAGGCGTCAGAGGAGGCCGGTCACTCTGCAAGAAATGAAGTAATTTCCCAGAGAAAGAGAAACAGCAGAAGTCAAGTTCATTTGGAGTGTTTCAGCATATGTTCTGAATTTGAAAACATTGGGCAGAAGGAAGGCAAGGAAACAAGACTGTTCTGCATTGCTTAGGAACTGTGTGGGAAAGTGTTTGTAACAGGAGGATTCAATTATAAGAGCTTCCTGTCCTTTTCTTATGGTTGTATCGCTCTCCCTGAGTCCAGATGAATGCATCAACAAGCCTCATCAAATACCCTTGGTGGGAGATAGTCTACTGCTTCCCGTATGTATACATCAGGATTTTTGCAGTTGCACGGAACAGAAACCAAATTCAAAGTGACTGAAGCAAAACAAAAGAGGGCTTTGTTGGCTGTTGTCCTTGAAAGGGCCAGGAGGGTGGGGCTGCTTCAGCCATGGCTGGATGAACGAGCTCACCTGGTGACATTAGTAATGTCTTGATTCATTCAGCTTTGCTTTCCTTGAAGTTGGCTTGATTCTCACATAGACCCTCCCCTAATGGTAGCAAAAATGGAGTAGCTGTAGCTGGGTTAGTGAACTCAGCCCCAAGAACCATCTTCTCCATAGTGCTGCCAATGCCCAGCTCTGAGGCTCACTGGCCTGGGTCTGTAACAGGCCCTTCTTGGCTCCATTAGAATAGCAGGTCCTGATCACTGGTGGTCTTGGGCCTATGTGGGATAAACAAGCAGGAAGCCAGAGGCAGAATTGCTTGTCCATTGGGGGTTGTTTTATACAGACTGCATCACAGTGACCAGCCCTTTCTGAGAGAAAGAAGCGATTGGAAGTGGAACAGGAACTGTTACCAGGGCAACTAAGAAACCAAAGTGTACTGGCTGTGGTGGGGGAGGGGAATTGGCTGGAGTAGGGGGAGGGGGATTGGCTGGGTGGGGGAGGGGCATTGGTTGTGGTAGGGAGGAGCATTGGCTGGAGTAGGGGGAGGGGGCGTTGGCTGGGGTGGAGGAGGGGCATTTTTCTGTTGCAGGATAGCCAGGGAAACTGAATAACTAGGTTATTCCCTGGCTAACTAGGTCTCTGCTATGTCCCTGCTCTTGGGACTAAAGAGATGGTATTAATCTTACTGAAATTATACAAGCTGCCAGGGAGAAGTGGAGGTCTTCCGAGATATAATTGGGATGCATCCTCCAAAAGGAAAAAATAGTGCATGCTGGCAGTGAGAAGCTCTTTCCCCACCAGAAGTTCACTCTTGTGGAGATCAGCACAGCTGCAGCATCTGGAACTAGTCTGCTAGCAATGCTACTTGTGTACTGAGAAGCACAAGGCTGCTCTAGCTGGGAAAACAGGTCACAGCCCTGATTCTCTTCTGCTGTAATTTGTTCTTCATTGACTAACTCAATAGCCACAACTCTGTGACCAAGGCCTTATTGCGTAGAAACTTCCTTTGAGGGGACAGTTGGCATCTGTTGTTACCATCGGAATGTCATCATTTCATCGAGAGTTGCTGATAATGGTGCTCCTTTGGTCTGCATGCTTGCCTATGGGCCTTCACACGGTAATCACTTCCCTAAGGTGTGGCCCACAGCAGCATGCTACCAGGCAGCTAATTAGTGGCTTCTCGAATGTCCACTGGGGTCTCCCAACTCTTCCTCTACTTTAGGCTCCTGAGGTGCATATTTAAGAAAGACTAGTGAGAGTAACTTTGGGGTTGGGAGTGTAAGAACAACACTGTGGAGCAATAACATGTGAACAGGAAAAAATGAATTCAATATATGCAGAAATTCCACACACCACATGCAAAAGAGGAAGAGTAAAGCATTGTAATAGGATTGCCTTATGCTATTGAGAACATTTGAGCCATACTTGTGTAGAAGTGAAGGCTAGAACTAGCTCGTAGAGGTAACTTGTCCTTAATGGTCAGGTAGGGTAGCCCTACAAATGATTGGTGTGCTTCCCAAAAGCTGGTCTGGCTCCTGGGCCTTAAAATTGCCTAGGGTTCTTTTGAGTTTTAAGCATTGTGAGAAGATATTTGAGCAAGTAGAAAGAGTTAACAGCAGAGGGAATTCTGGGAGTCCAGTTGGCTACCAGGAAACCTCTCTAGGCAAAAAACATGGAATTATGGTTGTAATAGGATGTCATTTCAGGGGTGAGTCATCTCTGCTTCTCCCTTCTTTCAGATTCAGGATCTGGGGAGAGGGCATGGGACTGGCTAAGTTTAGGCTCCATGCCAACTTCATGGCTAAAGCAGAGGTGGGGAGCCACACTGCATGTGCGGCTTCTCTGCGGGTGACTATCTAGATTGCTGTCCTACCAGAGCCAAACCCAAGGGTCTCCTTCGTCAAATAAAGTTGTGCTGATTTTAGGGCAAGGGATGAAGGATGGACAGCATGAGGTAAGCATCTCTCTGCCTTGGACACTACTGAGAATTCAAATGCTGAGCTCAGATCCAGTGTCACTGACTCAGAACCTCAGAGCATGAAACACTCATGTTTCTTTTTTCAGTAACCCCCAAGTAACACATATACACCCCAAAGAAGAACCAAAATACATTTTAGGAAGGGATAGATACTGGGATAGCCAGCTTTCCTTTCCTGTAACAAAATACCTGAGAAAAGTCAACTTAAAGTAGGTAAATTTTATTTCAGGGCCTCAGTTTTGGGTTTCAGTCTCCAGTCAATTGGACCCACCATTTCTGGGCCTGTGCAAAGGCGGAGCATCATTTTGGGGAATGACTAGGAGGGTAGGTGGCAACGTGTCCTTCATGGCATGTCCCCGTGCTCCTGGAAGACTTCCAAGGAGGCCCCACCTGTTAACGCCTTGCCATGGCATTGCAATGCCAGCATGCACACACCTCTGGAAAACTGTGATCGCTGAACCATCAACTTGAGTGTGTTGGCAGGAAAGGAAAGGAAGGGAAAGGACAGGAAAGGAAAGGAAAGAAAAGGAACAGAAAGGAAGGAAAAGAAGCAAAGAAAAGGAAAGGAGCGCTGGCGGCAGAACCCCTCCAGACCAAAACTCAGGCACCTGCATGAGTGAGAGTCTCTACTGCACCCCTAGGATCCCTGCAGCCCTCTGGAGCCCCCGCCCTCAAGCACTCCCAGTGAGTGAGAACTTGTGCGACTCCCTCAGACCGCAGATTGATCCCAGCCCGGCCCAGCGAGTGTGTGGGAGAACTTCCGGCTTCCCTGCACCAGCAGCAGGACATCTCTAGAGCAAAATTCAGGCACGGGAGTGAGTGAAACTCTACTGTGCCCCTACAACCCCTGTATGCTTTAGGAGCCCCTGTCTCCAATCCCTCCAAGCGTGAGAACTTGTGAAAGTCTCTCGGGACCCACAGATCCAGCCCAGCCCTGGCCAAAGAGTGTGTGGGAGAGCTTCTGTGCTCCACTGTGCTCCCTGGGCCAGGGGCACAACAGGTTTACTTCCAAGGGCTGCAGCAGGAAGGAGCTGAACACAAGAGCTAGACCCAGGCCAGGCATAACTGGATAAACTCAAAATTAATAGATCTGTACCCGAATCTCAGTAGATGCTAAGGTTATAACTGCACCAAAGTTCTACACCAAAGGTCAGAGGTCAGTGCTGTATGAAATGACAAAGACAAGGAGCAAAATGCAATATCAGGCCTTGAGACCACCCATGACAAGTGCAGAGGACACTAGCTCAGCTGAAATGAATGAATTAACAGTGTCAGAAGTAAAGAAGACAGCAGAAAGGTATAGAGGAACTCAGAGCAGAATTAATTTCTGAAATAAAAAAAAAAGAAATCTCTGAATTCATAGCATCTGAAGGAAAGAATCAAATACAGACACATGGAGTTAACCCAATATGAAAAAATCTCTGCAGTGAAAGAATTAATAACTACCTCTAAAGAAGACATTGATTAAAAAAAAAAGATGAGATTAGAAATATGATGGATTCATTGAATGAGCAATACAAGAAAGAAACAGATCACATGAAATAGAGTCAAAGAGATATAGAGAAACTTAAAGTCTCAATCACAAGTCTACAAAACCATTTGAATGAAAGAAAAGACAGAATTTCAGATCTTGAAGATGCTGATGTAGCTAGCAAAAAGGTGAGAAAGGATCTCTTAAAAACAAGTAGGATGCAGGAAAAAAATAATCCATCACCTGCAAGATGATGCCAAGATGAACAATGTGAGATTAGTAGGCATCAATGAGAGAGATGGAGTCAATACAAATGATATAAAATGATTATGAGCAGAAGTAATAGCAGAAAACTCCCCAAATATGAGGAAACAATCGGACATTCAGGTAACCGAAGCATACAGAATACCAAATAATTTCAAGCCAATTAAAAACACACTGAGACATGTAATAGTCAAGATCCCAGAAATCCAGCACAAGAATAATATACTGAAAGCTGCTAGAGAAAAGAAACAGATCACATTAAAAGGAAAACCCATCAGAATTACAGCCGACTTCTCTTCACAAACCATGAAGGCAAGGAGATCATGGAGCAGAGTATTTCAAGTCCTCCATGAAAACAGATTCCAGCCCAGACTACTATACCCTGCCAAACTCTCTTTCAAGTTTGATGGGGAAGTGAAATACTTCCATAACAAAGAACAACTAAAAAACTTCATGATGACGAAGCCAACCCTATACAGACTACTGAAAGATATTTTAGAGAGGGACCAAAATGATCTGAACTCCATGAATGAGAACAGAAGAACCCACTAAATAGGGCAAACAATTAGACACAGCACAAAAAGGAGTAAACAACAGCAGGTAAATAACATGACAATCATAAGTCAACACATTTCAGTTATAACCATCAATAAAATGGACTCAACTCATCAATAAAAAGAAATAGACTGGCACAGAGGATTAGGAAACAAAATCCAACAATGTGCTGTATACAAGAAACACATTTAACTCAAAAGGACATTCATAGGCTTAAAGTCAAAGGATAGAAAACAATACTCCACACCCCAGCACTACAGAAAAAGGCAGGGGTAGCAATTTTATTCTCAGACAGTCTCAACTTCAAGAATGATCAAATGAAATAAAGAAGGCCACTATAAACTGGTTAGGGGAAGAATTCAATAGGAAGAGGTAACACTCATAAATATCTATGCACCAAACACAGGAGCACCCAACTAGATAAGACAACTCTTAATGGACATGAAAAATGTAGTATCCAAGACCAAAATCTTAACAGGAGACCTTTACATTCCCTTATCTCAAAAAGATAGGTCAGCCAGACAAAAAATTAGAAAAGAAGTAGCAGAACTGAATCAGAGCTTGGAACAAATAGACTTGGTAGACATACACAGAGTGTTCCAACCCACCACAGCTGAATACACATTTTTTTTTCAGCTGAACATGGGTCATTTTCTAAAAAAGACCACATGCTAGTCCATAGGTCATGCTTAAGTATATGCAAAAAACCAGAAATTCCCAAACATTATCTGACCACAGTGCAATGAAACTGGAAATAAATGACAAAATAAACCAGAAAAACCCGCTAAGTTCATGGAAATTAAACAACACCCTATTTAGCAATCAATTGGTCACAGATGAAATTAAACAAGAAATTCAACAATATCTACAATTCAATAAAAATCCAAACACAACTTATTGGAAGCTAAAGTGAAAACAGTTCTCAGAGGGAAATTTAAACCTTGAACTCACACATTAGGAAAACAGAACGGGAACAAATAAACACCCTAATGTTGCATCTTTAACATCTAGAAAAGGAAGAGCAAGCTAAACCTAGGGCCCAAAGACAAGAAGAAATCATAAAAATTAGAGCAGAAATTAATTCAGTTGAGATGAAGAAAACAGTTCAAAGAATCAACCAATCAAAAAGCTTCTTCTTTGAAACACTAAACAAAATCGAGAAGCCCCTAGATAACCTCATCAAGAAGAAGAAAGAAAAAATTCACATACAAGCAATAAGGAATGAAAAGGGTGAAATTATCACAGACCCAGTGGAAATTCAGAAGATTATCAATAGCTACTTTGAGAATCTTTACTTTCACAGAATAGAAGACAAAGAAGAAATGGACAGATTCCTCAAAAAGTACAAATTACTAAAACTGAATCAAGAAGATATAACAACTCTTAATAAGCCGATAACAGCCAACGAAATACAAAACGTAATAAAAAGCATACCGACAAAGAAAAGTCCAGGTCCTGATGGATTCACAGCTGAATTCTACAAGAAATTTATAGAAGACATAATCCCTACACTCCTCAAACTCTTCAATAAAATTGAAAGGGAAGCAGTCATTCTATAATCATTCCTGGGCACAAGTATCATACTGATTCCAAAACCAGGGAAAGACACAACTAACAAAGAAAAGTACAGTCCAGTCTCCCTCATGAACATAGATGCAAAAATCCCTAATAAAGTTCTAGCAAATACAATACAGCAAATCTTCAAAAAGGTCATACACCATGACCAGGTAGGATTCATCCCAGGGATGCAAGGATGGTTCAATGTTTGAAAATCTGTAAATATAATACACTATTATCAATAGAGTGGAATCTAAAATCCACATGATCATCTCAATTGATGCAGAAAAAGCTTTTGACAAAGTCCAACAATCATTCATGTTCAAAGTCCTATAGAAAATTGGTATAGAAGGCCACTACTTCATTTTGATAAAAGCTATCTATGACAATGCAATGGCTAATATAATTCTAAATGGGGAAAAACTGAAATCCTTTACTCTCAGATCTGGTACAAGACAAGGAGGTCTGCTATCACCCCTCCTATTCAATATAGTTTTGGAATCATTAGCTACAACCATTAGACAAGAGGGAGAAATAAAAGGAATAAGAATAGGTAAAGAAGAAGTTAAATTATCACTATTTGCAGATGGTATGATATTTTACTTGGAAGACCCAAATAACTGCACCATGAAGGTTCTAGAATTGATACACAAATTCAGTAGCATAGCAGGATACAAAGTCAGTACTCAAAATTCAATAGCATTCCTCTACACGGATAAAAAAACCACACTGAGAGGGAAACTGTAGAAACAATACCTGTTATAATAGCACTGCGGAAAATGAAATACATTGAAATTAATCTAACTGAAGAAGTCAAAGATCTTTTCAAAGAAAATTACAGCACTCTGAAAAATGAGATTGTAGAGGATTTCAGAAAATGAAAAGATATTCCATGCTCCTGGATAAGAAGAACCAACATTGTGAAGATGGCTATATTCCCAAAATTGTTGTACAGATTTAATGCAATCCCTATCAAAGTGCCTCCAACATACCTCCCAGACCTCGAGAAATCATTGCTAAAATTTATTTGGAACCAGAAAAGACCTAGAATAGCAAAGACAATCTTGGTCAACAAATACAAGGCAAGAGGTATTACAATTCCTGACTTGAAATTATACTACAAAGCAACTATGATAAAATGAACATGGTATGGGAACAAAATAGACCTGAGGATCAGTGGAATAGATTAGAAGATTAAGAGGCCTCTAGGAACACACCTAATGTTTGACAAAGGGGCCACACATGCTCACTGGAAGAAAGATAGCCTCTTTAAGAAATGGTGCTAGAAAAACTGGCTCTCCACTGGCTCTCCACATGCTAAAAACTAAAACTTGACCCATATCTATCACCATGCCCTAAGCTAAAGTCAAAATGGATTAAAGATCTCAACATTAAAACAGAAGCAGTCTCTTGGAAGAGAAAGTAGGAGGAACTCTTGAAGACATAGGGGTAGGTAAAGAGTTCATGAACAAACATGTATTTGCATGGAAAACACTTGAAAGAATGAACAACTGGGACCAACTCTTATTGAGAAGTTTTTGTATGTCAAAAGTAATTACCAACAAAGTGAAAAGACAACCCACAAATTTGGAAAAAATCTCGACTAATGCGCACTCAGACAAATATCTGCTCTCTAGAATTTATAAAGAAGTAAAATACATCAGGGTCCTTAAATTTAAAGAGCCAATCGAGAAATGGGCGTCTGAGATGAACACACACTTTTCAGAAGATGAAATTAAAGATGTGAATAAATATATGAAAAAGTGCTCCACATCACTAGCCATCTGTGAAATGCAAGTTAAAACAACACTGAGATAGCATCTCACTCCAGAAAGAACGGCTATGATAAGGAAATCAACCAACAAAAAATGTTGGAGAGGCTGTGGGAAAAAGGAACACTTCTGCAATGGAGAAGCTGTGGGAATGTAGACTGGTACAACCATTGTGGAGACCAGTGTGGAGACTCCTTAAGAAACTAGGACTGGAAATCCCATTCAAGGCAGCTATCCCCATACTGGGAGTTTTCCTGGAGAAACAGAAAACATCATGTCATAGTGATATATGTGTGTCTGTGTTTATAGCAGCACAATTTGTGATGGCCAAATCTCGGAAACAACCAGGATGCCCGTCACATGGGGAATGGTTGAAAGAGATGTGATATTTCTATACAATGGAATATTACACAGCTATAAAGAATGATAAATTTGAAGCATTTATATATAAGTGGATGCCACTTAAATATAATTGAAATAAACCACACCCACATGTGCAAATATCATATAGTCTCAAAAGAAGGAATGGAAATAGAATGGTATAACGCAACTAAAAGGAAAGTGAGAACTTGAGGATTGAACAATGAGAAGAGGGTAAGGAAAAAAGCTGGGAAAAAGGATAGGGACAAAGCCATACATTTGTACATACAAGATGGGCAGGCAATGAACCCTAGAAGCAACAGCAGGCTTTTGAAAGTAGCAGTTCTTTAGTAAGACTCTCAATCCGACTATCTTTATAAGGTTATACCTGTGAATCAAGCAACTGAGCTGAATACAGCAATGTGTAATAGAAGGGTCATGCTTGGAATGCCTGCCATTCTGGTCTGCTAATACATACTTCTTGTCATGACATGCCAAGTAGTACCATACTGTCTCACAAGTAAAAGCTTTTTAAAAAATTTTTTTCAATGTGTAATAAATTTAAAAAAAAGAGAGATAAGAAAAAAAATGTTACAGGACTATTCTGATACAATGCTGTATATTGTTAGATTTCAAAATTTCTGTGTAAAATATGTTTATTCCTATCTTTAAAATGTTTTCCCCTCATAATCTGTAAGGACTTAAAGTTCAATACATGAATACTTGATGGAAAATACCTGTTCCATGTAATGCCTAAGATGTTTGACATTTAGACAGATAGTTAGGGCAAACCAAACTGCATATGTCACAGGGTAATAATCAGCTTCTCTACTGATTAGAAACCTAAGTTTGCAGATCAATAATTGGAGAAAAAGAAGGGCTGAAAGGCCAGCTGACATTTTGGCCCTAGCCTTTCAAGGTCAGTGAGGACTCAGGACATAGGAGAACTTGTACTGTAACATCATGAAACTCAGTTGTGTCCCAAATTTTCTGATGAAGAAGATTATGGAGCCACAGAAGAATGTGATCGATGATGTATAGTGTGCCTAACGAGAGTCACATGGAGAGAAAACATTTTCTCAGGCTTTCACAGAGAGCAAATTGGTCAAGCAATGGCTGTGACTCATCCACATGGCTGACACTGACAAAGGATCCTCAAACTGCAGTACAGGGTTTCAGGGTAAGTCCTGAGGGGACTTGACTGACCTTATCAGATATAAAATATACATTTCTTGTTATATAGACCTTGCTTTATATTGGTCTTAACCATCCAGCAGAAAAGTATAAAAATGAGGTATATAAAGTAAAGCCATATTAATATGCTGAGCTGTAAAAGGCTCTAGTCAACAACTTCTGTGGAAATCCCACTATTATTGTGGACTGCTGGACTGTGATGGAGTGTTTTGCTGAAATCAAGCATCTATAATATTTATTTATTATATTTAAATGCCAATAGAATACCCATCTCTCGCAGGACTAAACAAAAAAGGGGATACAAAGGAAACCATTTTATATTTGTATATACAGAATAGTTAGGAAAGATATATGCAGCTACTTTTGCTCAATTCTATGAGAAGAAAGACTGGTATTAATAGTGTTTTGACAGGATATCCTGCCTGCTTCTTGTACTGTGGATGACCACTAGGAAGATAACAATGTAAAACATATTACTTATTGAAACTGTCCTGTTTTTCCGCTTCAAAACTGTCTCATTGATATTTGTCTCTCAAAATAAAATAAAATAAAATAAAATAAATAACAAAGAAAACTGGAAGTTAAAAAAAAAAAAAAGGAAAGGAAAGAAAGCAAAGGAAAGGAGAGGAAAGGAAGAAAAGAGCTAGTAATCAGGTCTCTAAATATAGACCCCTTATTGGTTTCAGAATTTTCTGATTAGCATGAAAATCCTACTCAGGATAACATTTAAACACCGTAGGAATTCCTGGAGCAGCTCTAATAAGTGGCGTGTGGTGCTGGAATGAGTGCACCACATCACAGAACAGACTCATTGCGAGGGGAGCATATTCGCTTTCTTTCATTCACAACATTCACATTTCACCACCTTTCAAGGTAAAATTTGGGCAGCCATGGCTGTATAAGCTTGAAATTCCAACAGTCTAAGCGACTGAGGCAGCAAGATTGCAAGTGTGACGCTCAGCTCTGGCAGCCTGAGAAGGGAAACTGTCGGAGAATACGAAGCCGACCAGCGCTGTGGGTAGAGCTCAGGGCACAGGCCCTGGTTCCAGCCTTAGTGCAAAGACAAAAACCAACCAGATAAACAAAACACAATGACATTTCATGGCTAAGAGCTCAGGTTTTGAGCCAGGTGCGGTTGCACATGCCTGTGATCCCAGAACACCCGGGCAGCTAAGGGAGGAGGATCCTTCCAAGTTTGAGATCAGCCAGGGCTACAAAGTGTGCTCAAGGCTAGCCTCCTTGCACAATGAGACTCTGTTTCAGAAAGAGAGAGACAGACCAAAAAAAAAAGCTCGAGTTTTGAAATCAAACAGAACTAGGTTTAAATAGAGTTTTCCTGGTTTAATGATCCTAAATGTGCCCTTTTACATCTCTGTGACCCACTTGCTCCTGTGCATAGCAGGGCTGGTAATAACAACCTCCTATGGTTGTTCTGGCAATGAGAATGAGACAAAAGATTCATGGTGCAGTCTCTGACCTGCGATATGTGGTCATTAAATTGTAAATATTATACAATATGTAGCTATAATATATTGCTACAATATATTGCTACATATATAGCTCTGTTATAGCTATAATAGAGCTACAGTATAGCTATACAAGAACATATAGCTACAACATAACAATATATATTGTAGCTACAATATAACACAGCTATAACATATTATAGCTGCAATATATTGGTATAATATTATAGCCATATTATACTCTGTAATATTAGGTATTTATACATTACTTATTTGGGTGACTAGGGGACTGTGTACACTCTGACAATCTGGGGTAGGAAAGAAGTAGCCTGGAAGAGTCCCTCAGAGTGGGGACTTGGAGCCTTTTCCCCCCTCAGTTTTCCCCCCACAGGCCATCCAGGATGCTGACACCCGGCCCTGAGCCGCACAGATGCCTCCTCCCCAGCCTGCCAGTGCTGACCTGCTCACTCCACGCTGTGAGGGGCCCTCTGTCCCTCCACCGTCCTTGATGCGGGGTGCCTGTCAGAGAGTCAAGCCTTGCTGTCACTCACATGATCAGCTCCTCTGGAAAGATGTACTCTTCTTACTTGGGAGTTTTTAAACAAAAGACTATACCCAACCAAAGCTGACCATTGGAGCAGGAAACATAGGGAAGACAGCAGAAAATTACGCCAGCCTTCAGGTTCATGCAAGACGTCTTCCACCAGCATGCTTGCAGGAATTTGCTGGTTGGTTTTAGCAATATATGTGCACCCATATTTGCAGCAGTGTGATTTGTCATAGCTAAATTTTGGAAACAACCCAAATGCCCATCAACTGAGGGACTGATAAAAAAGATGTGGTAGGAGCTAGGAGATGGCTCAGTGGAATAAGTGCTTCCCTGGCAAGCCCAAGGGCCAAAATTCAATCCCTGGTTCAGCCAAAAAACAAACAAACAAAAAAAGATGTGGTAGTTTTACAGAATGAGGTATTATTCAGCTATAAAACAAAGATAAACTTAGGGCTTTTATAGGTAATTGGATATAACTTGAGACCACACTCATAAGTGAAATAAATCAGACCTCTGTGTGGAAACATTGCATTTTCTCCCAAGTGCAAGAACCTGAAACAGTTAATAAGATCTAAAAGGTACAATAGATACTATGAAGGGGAAAGAATCTACTTAAAGGAGCAACTGGGATGAGAACAAGTCAGAAAAAGTGAGCAAGAAGGAAAAAGGATATATGTATGCATATGTACAGGATGGCTTCATTAAGCGTGCTGCTGGTGTCTGCTGGTCTGCAGGAAGGAGACCAGCTTAACTTTTCCTTCTCCCTTTTCATTTCTTATAACTTTTCTTAACCTAATTTTGCATGCTTATATCTGGTGATCTTGGGAACTAATTTGAGGAGTACGTTATGTAAAATAAGAACCATTGTAGAATTCCTATTATGTTATTTAGTGAAATTCTCTATCAATTCTAATATTTTTATTATTTTTATTCTCTTTTAGAAAAGAGTTTAGAGAAATAATACCTTTTACAGTAGCACTGTGGAAAATGAAATACATTGGAATCAATCTAACTGAAGTAGTCAAAGATCTTTTCAAAGAAAATTACAATACTCTGAAAAAAGAGATTGTAGAGGATTTCAGAAAATGGAAAGATATTCCATGCTCCTGAATAGAAAGAACCAATATTGTGAAGATGGCCATACTCCCAAAATTGTTGTACAAATTTAATGCAATCCCTATCAAAGTGCCACCAGCATACCTCCTAGATGTAGAGAAATCATTGCTAAAATTTATTTGGAACTAGAAAAACCTAGAATAGCAAATGCAATCCTAGTCAATGAAGATAAGGCAAGGGGTATCACAATTCCTGACTGGGAATTATACTACAAAGCTACTGTGATAAAATCAGCATGGTACTGGCAAAAGACCTCAGGATCAATGAAACAGACTACAAGACGTGGAAGCCCCTACGAAGACACTCAGCCACCTGATCTTTGACAAAGGGGCCAAACACATGTACTGGAAGAAAGATAGCCTCTTTAAGAAATGGTGTGAGAAAAACTGGCTCTTCACATGCCAAAAACTAAAACTTGACCCATATCTATCACCATGCACTAAGATAAAGTCAAAATGGATTAAAGTTCTAAACATTAAAACAGAAACAGTCTCCTGGAAGAGAAAGTAGGAGGAACTCTTGAAGACATAGGGGTAGGCAAAGTGTGCATGAACAAACATGTATTTGCATGGGAAACACTTGAAAGAATGAGCAACTGGGACCAACTCTTACTGAGAAGTTTTTGTATGTCAAAAGTAATTACCAACAAAATGAAAAGACAGCCCACAAATTTGGAAAAAATCTTGACTAATGAGCACTCAGACAAATGTCTGCTCTCTAGAATTTATAAAGAAGTAAAATACATCAGGGTTCTTGAATTTAAAGAGCCAATCGAGAAATGGGCATCTAAGATGAACACACACTTCTCAGATGATGAAATTAAGGAAGCGAATAAATATATGAAAAATTCCTCCACATCACTAGCCATCTGTAAAATGCAAGTTAAAATAACACTGAGATACCACCTCACACGAGAAAGAATGGCTATGATAAGGAAATCAACCAACAACAAATGTTGGAGAGGCTGTGGGGAAAAACGAACCATTCTCTACTGCTGGTGGGAATTCAAACTGGTACCACCATTAGGGAAATCAGTGTGGAGTCTCCTTACAAAACCAGGATCAGAAATCCCATTCAAGCCAGCTAACCCCCTACTGGGAATTTTTCTGGAGGAAATGAAAACATCATATAGTCATATATGTGCACTTGTGTTTATAGCAGCACAATTTGTAATAGCAAAATCTTGGAAACAACCAAGATGCTCGTCACCTGGGGAATGGTTGAAAAAGATGTGGTATCTTTATACAATGGAGTATTACTCAGCTATAAAGAACGATAAACTTGAAACATTTATATTTAAGTGGATGTCACTTGAAGATATGCTCATAAGTGAAATACACCAGACACAAATGTGTAAATATCGTATATTCTCCCTAGTATAAGAACTCAAAAGAAGAAATACAAATAGAAAGGTATAACACAATTAAAAGAAAAGCAAGAACTTGAAGATTATACAATGAAGAGAGGGCAAGGAGAAAAGCTAAGGAACATGACAGGGGCAAAGCCATATATTTATACACACAAGATGGATAAGGCAATGATCCTGAGAACTATCAGCATGTTGTTGAAACAGCAGTTACTTGGTAGGATTCTCACCCGGACTAACTGTATATGCTGATGCCTGTGAACCAAGAAAGTGCACTGAAGATAGCAATGTGTAACAGAAGGTTCATGCTTGGAACACCTGTCATTCTGGCCTTCTAAATACGTACTGCTTGTTATGACATACGAATTGTTGCCAGACTGTCTCTCAAATAAATGTTTTTTGCTTCAAAAGCATAATAAATGAAAAAAGAGACAAGTAAAAAAATGTCACTGGACTGTCCTGCTACAATGATGTATATGGTTAGATTTCTAAATTTCTGTGTAAATATATGTAATTTTTTATTCATATTTTAAAATTTTTCTTATTTTTAATTTTTTCCATATTCTGTAGAGACTTAAAGTTTAACACATCAATATTTGATGGAAAATACATGTTCCATCTTTTTTTTTTTTTTTTTTTGGCAGAAATGGTGATTGAATTCAGGCCCTTGTGCTTGCCAGGGAAGTGTTTATTCCACTGAGCCATCTCCCTGGCCACTGCATGTTCCATCTTAGGCCTAAGATGTTTGATACTCAGACAGATAATGACATTAAATCCAACTGCATGTGCTGTAGGGTAATAATAAGCTTCTCTTCTGGAGGGTTAACAACCTAAGTTTGCAGACCAAAAATTAGAGAAAAAGAAGGGCTGCAAGAACATCCAACATTTTGGCCCTAGCCTTTCAAGGTCAGTGAGGACTCAAGACATAGGAGAACCTGTACTGTAGCATCGTGTAACTCAGCTGTGCCCCAAATTTTCTGATCAAGGAGATTATGGGGCCAAAGAGGTATGTGGTCAATGATGTAGAATGTGCATAAGGAGAGTCACATGGAGAGAAAACATTCTCTCAGGCATTCACAGAGAACAAATTGGTCAAGCAATGGCTGTGACTCATCCACATGGCTGACACTGACAAAGGATCTACAAAGTATGGTACAGGGTTTTGGGATAAGTCCCAAAGGGATTTGACTGACCTTGTCAGATACAGAAGTTACGTTTCTTATTATATAGGTCTTGCTTTATCTTGGTCTTACGCATCCAGCAGAAAAGTCTTCAAAGAAGGTATGAAAAGTGAAGGCATAGAGCAGGGAAATGGTTCAGTGGAATAAGCACTTCACTGGTAAGCGGAACGGCCTGAGTTCAATTCCCGGTTCTGCCAAAAAAGAAAAAAAAAAAAAGAGTGATACGGAAAAGTGAAGGCATATTAATATGCTGAGCTGTGGAAGACTCAAGTCAACAGCTTCAGACTTTGCCAGTCCTGTGGATAACCCACTGCTATTGTGGGCTACTGGACTATAATGGAATATTTTGCTAAATTCATGCACCTACAGTATTTGGATGGCAACGGAATACCCTTCTCTGGCAAAAGTAAACAAAAATAGAGATATAAATGAAGGACCATTTTGTATCTGTGTATACAAAATAGTTAGGATAGATATACAGCTACTTTCTCTTACTTCAATGAGAAGAAACATTTGTACTAACAGTGTTTGGACAGGATATCACGTCTGCATCTTGTGTTATAAATGTGTTAACTACTACAAAGGCACCAAAGGCACCAAATATAAAAACCATCACAGGGATTTTGCAATTATCAGGCACATACTGCAAAACTGCAGTGGTTACTGTGCATTTAAGAAATAAAGGGCAAGTCTGACAATTTCAGCCTGAATCTACAAACTATAAAAACTGACCATGCAGATTTGAAAAAAAAAAATCAAAATTCTTAGAAATGAAAAAAAACTTAATATTTTACTAGATCTTGAATCTCTTATAACTTGTTAGTTATTGTTTAAAACAAAACATATATTTATATCTGGTAATATGAAAAACTAATTTGCACATAGCATCATGTAATATAGCAACCATTGCTGGATTCCTGTTACTTTGTGTAGTGAAATCTTGTACCATGTATAATGCTGTTTTCTTTTATCAATATTTTGTATTCTTTAAAAATAATAATAAAAGGTACCAAAAAAAATCCCCCAAAGACAACAAATATGCAGTGCATTAATTGTTGTAACTCTCCTATCAACCTGTTTTGAAACTGTCTCATTGCAATTTTTTCTTAATAAAATTAATAAAAGGTAACATAAATAAAAAGAGTTAATAAAAATTGCAATAAGATGAGAATAGTATTAAATGTTGCGGAAGACATAGAACCACTAGAATTCATATACACACAGTTGGTGGGGATGTAAAGTGGTCCAATTTTGGAAAACAGCTTGGCATTTTCTTTAAAAAAAAAAAACACACCTGCTCTAGCATCTAGCCAATCTATCTGTAGATATTTACTTAAGAGATCAGGAAGCATATACTTGCACAATCTCTTGTACAGGAATGCACATTGTGGATTTATTTACACAATAACAACTAAAGGCTGGAAACTACCACAGTGTCCACGCATGGGTGAATGGCTATACCCAAGTCGTGTCATCTGCAGACAATAGAGGATGTTCACCTGTGAAAGGGAATGAACATACAACATGAACTGATGGCCAGATAGTCATGTAGCCAGGAAAAAAACAGCCAAGAAGTGTAAATATTGTAGGATTCTAGCTCAATAAAATGAACCAAAATGCAAATTTAGACTGGTACAATGCAGAATGCCTAAGAATGAATGTATGCAAAAATAAAAAAAAGCATGAAGAAAATGTTGAGGGCAATGGAAATATTTGTCCTTATTGTGGTGATCAAACTGACTCCAGACACACATGGCTTAGTGTTCTCTGTTTCATTTCTACCTCACTAAAATTGTTCTCTTTAGTACAAAGAGCATTGGCTTTACAGTTAGAAGGTGGAGGCAGGGTCCTGATTCCTACACGAAGTGAGCCGTGCCTTTGGCCAAGTCCTTTACTTCTATCCTTTCATGTATAAATTGAAAATGATAGATTAGTTTATGTGCAAAGTCTCACCTAGTTGGGAAACTTTGATTTCATAATCGCCTTTTAGCTAATAGGTAAACTTGTCAAGGTATCCGTTTCTATAATTGATCTGCCAACATGTGGTAATTCTCTCTCTCTCTGTTGAATCGATTTACTGAATTCTCAGATCTCAAACACAACAGACCAATAGAATGAACTTTTTCAAGTTTTGAAAAGAGATCAATATAAGCCGGAGGTCTTCATGTTAAGTCTGTTATCACTACCTGCAGGCTCATAAGCATCTTTCAGATGAAGGATGCGGTTAGCGATGTTCCTTGAAGATGATGGGAAGAATATGTTTTCACTTCATGCCGAGTTAATGGCAACTGCAAGAGCTCACACACTGTCCGTCTCCATTACAAAACCTTTCTGGTACCTCTAGAAGGACTAAAATCTTGCCATTAAGACACAGTGTACTTTGTCCCGTTCTCATTGTCTTGGATGGGGGCACACAACTCCTTCACATTGTTTTAATTTTGTAAAATAGGAACAATGAGAGTTACTGTGAGGATTAGACAGAACAGCTATTCCACATAAGATATTTAGAATGATCCCTGGAATGGTTTTAAGTCCTCTGTAAATGGTAATGACAATTGTTCTGGTGAATAACTTCTCTGAGAAATATAGTTATTTAAATGCTCATATGGTCTCTTTGCTTGGGATTCACCTTCTTCTCTGGCCCTCTGTATGTCAAGTGGGTTTTCATGGAATGGTTTTTCTGGATAAGGGCACACATGGTGACTAATAGCAAATGATGCTGATTTCTTCATTGGACACACAGCCTCTGTAACGAATCTTGCCGACTGCAAAGGAAATGTCACCAACTGTCAGGGATGTAGCAACACATTGCTCAAACATATGTACCAGGGAAGCCAGAAACTTGTTATTGTATGTGAGAGAAATCCATCCCAACACAGGTGCAGACCCATGCCTGCATTCTTCACTGGACTCCATCAACACATTTGTATACATTTCGCTTCCTGCTGGGTTTACAGAGAGCAGCGATCACCATGCCTTTGGGGGAAGATCTCAGGGTATGATGAGAGCCCACCGGGGCGAGTCCCTTCCCCTGATCTTGCTCACTTGTGTGAGGACATTTTTCCTCCCCCAGGATTGAGTCACTCACTGTGAGGCATCAGCGGGGGAAAAGGACTTGAAGATTCAGGGAAAAGGCTTCTGGCCTGAAGATTTTAGATGTGTGCTTATGAGCTGAGCAGTGCTGCTTCTGAGAACTCCATGAGTCTCTGGTGACGGGAAGGGGAGGGAAGATGGGACACTGCTCCTAATGGAAGCTGACTCAGGGCCAAGGCCGTTTCTGGGTTCTATCCAGGGAAAACTGCTACCTGCCAATAACTGGCCCTTCTGCTCCGGTGTCTAACTGACTTGATAGTTGCAAGTGCCTGGAAACTCTGGTTGGTGTCTCTCCACCAACCCACTGCTTTTGGCAGCCTCTGAGTTTCTCTCTAGGGGCCCCTTCTAGTCCTTCAGGTACACAGTGAGAAGCACGGATTCTTTGGGGCTGGAAGTGCCACATAAACCTAGATTGCAGTGGGATGGCATTGGATCTACTGGAATTTACTTTATTTAATTATCTATAGGAACTGGGAATCAAACTCAGGACCTCACACTTGCCAGGCAGGCAGCATGCTGCTGAGCTATATCCCTGCGCCTGGAATTTACTTTATGATATGTATATCACCTTCTTTGTCATTAGAGAGGATACCTATGCTATTAGATTTCATGAGTTCCGATTCTTGTTCTACTGTTTTCTCATTGTGTGGCCTTGTTTCTCAGCCTGTGTCCCCTAAGCCCCTGTCAGTACTAGGGCTTGAAGCCAGAACTCTCACACTGAGCTACACCCCACCTCTCCTTATTTGCTGTTCTAAGATTGTGGTCTCACTAGGTCCTTATGCTGCCCATGTAATTTTCCTGTCTCAGCCTCCTAGAATCCTGGGATTACAGGTATTTGCCCCCACACCAGGCTTTCAGCTTCACCTCAGTGACAGTGTTCTTAAGCTGTCACTTGCAGAAATTGACTCTAACTTAAGTAAGGACAGTTTTCCGGGGGGACTCTGATTTGAGGGCAGATAGGGTGTCAGGAAGAAGGAAGCCCCAAATGAGATGCTGGCCAGACAAGCCTGCTTAAATGCAGCCCCCACAGCGGAATGGAATGCACGCTGACGTCAGTCTCACCGTGCCTCAGGTCAGCAGCCACAGTCCAGGGAGAAGCACACCCTCTGCATCTCCAGTTAGGTCCTGGCACTTGGCGGGACGGTGGAGTCTTGGCTCTCCAGTGCTAAGTGCCCTATGGGGCAGAGAATTTATTGGAGAAGGCAGAGACTATTCCAAGTTGGGGTGTTCCAGCCATGTGTTTGCCTAGTGCTTAACTGGTACGGTTTTTGTAAGCATTACAAGGAAAGGGCGCACATGAATTCTCTCGGTACACTGCCTGGCACAAGCGTAGCTACCCAGGAGTGGTCACGTGTAATCGGACACTGGGGGTGGGCTCCAGAGGCGCAGCGTTGTCTGTGTATTTTGTCCACCCTGCCAGGCACATGTGAGCCAGTCTGAAGTGGTTATTGAAAGAGTGGCTGAGTAAATGTCAGTGGTTAGGGGTGTGTGTGTGTGTGTGTGTGTGTGTGTGTGTGTGTGACTGCAGATTGCACCCATGCTGTTTGTATGAAGCTGTATCCTCAGCCTTTTAAAAATTTATTTATTTATTTTGAGGCAGGATCTTACAAAGTTGCCTAATTGCCCCAACTGGGATTGAATTTGTGACCCTTCTGCCTTAGCCTCCCACAGGGCTAGGACTACAGTGGTGTGCCATGACCTAAGCTCTTAAGGAAAATCGCTTGTACCGGTCAGTACAATCTGACCCTGTGCAGGCATCAGAAAAGCCCTCTCTCACTGTTGGCTGCCTGGGTTGGGGCCAGATGAAGGAGCTGGGGCAAAGATGAGGAGTGACGGCTCCTGTTAGCCTGGTCGTGGGGTTGGAAGGGCTGGGGTGGTCCCCAGGAAAGGTCAGTGTGACTGGAGTGGCCATCCATGAGATGGGGCTGCAGAATCGGGTGGATGTTGGATCCCCCCCGCGGTCCTAGGTTGGTCCTGTTAAAGAGTCTGGTCAGAATGAATTTTAATCCAGAATGCAACTTAACACCATTTGCATTTAAAAAGACAATTAAAGCTGTGGTTTGGCAAATGGATCAGAGGGGTTCACTCAGCATAGTAACTGTGACTCCAAAGTGTGTGGAAATACATCCCGGGCTGGTGTGTGTCATCGATGACAACTGTGATGGGAAAGGTTGGCCCAGCACGCTGTCCCCCAACCTTTGATAGCTGACAAACTCAAGTGCTGAGCCTCATGCCGGCCGATGGAGGCTTCATTAGCAATTAGGATTCAACATCTCTCACATAGATCACAGTGACTTTCATAAAGCAGAAATGTGAAAGGAAAAGACGCAGAAAAACAATACATTTATTATCTCTGGCCCAGCCAGATTTATCCCTCCTGTGCTCATTAAAACGACAAAAACAAAAACAAAACAGTTGTAGCCCTTCTACCAAGCTTCAACGGTTGTTTGTTATGCATTTATTCATCTAACAACAGTATAATGTCCCTGTCTCCTTCATCTAGGTATTGGTGAGCCAAAGATGAATAAAAGTCTCTCTCTCTCTCAGAAGGGGGTCATAATGTAAGCTATGAGGTAATATTCTTTAATTAGTTCAGTGGCAGATAAAGGGAAGAAACACACGTGAACCTTGGGAAAGGAGCAAAGCCTGAGTCTATAGAGGTGACAAGGAAATTTTTGCTGATGGAGTATCTTTCAGTTTGGTTATTTCTGGTACTGGACAAAAATGAAATCTGGGGGCTGGGGTGATAGATAGCTCAGTAGTCTAAGCACCTGCCTGGCAAGAACAAGACCTGGATTCGATCCCTGGTACCACATGCAGTGCCAGCCCTGGATGGCATGCAGGCCACCAAAACTGGGCATGGTGGTACACGCCTATAATCCTAGCACTGGGGAGGCTGAGACAGGAGGATCACTATGAGTCTGAGCTGCATGGCAAGACCCTATACCCAATGAATAAATAAATAAACAAGACTTTTAAAACATTAAAAAAATGAAATCTGTTGTATTAGTTGAAGAAAAGTATTTTAAGTTAGGTGCCAAGTATATAAGATGAGTTTGTTTGTGGGCAATATGTATTCTGTATGCTTGGGATATGTGTTTGGAAATATTCCAGGTGTTATACTGGTAGAAGAGAAATGTTTTAACCATGTGTTTATTCGGCAAGAGATCCACTAGCCACACATGGCAATTTACATTTACAATTAAATTAACTAAAATAAAATAAAATTTAAAATCACTTCTTCAGTATCTTTAACCTTAGCCAGCTGTGGCTAGAGGGTAGCGTATTGGCCAATGCAGATACGGAAGGTCCCATCATCCCAGAGTTCTGTCAGAAAGTGCAGCTGCTGCTAACCGGCTTCTGGAGAACTGGGACTGATCGCTCCCCGTGGGAAGGCCTCAGGAAGAGAGGAGGCTGCAGGGCACCTAGATTCTTAGGACCATGAAAGTTAGATCACTTCTGACTATTTTGGCTGGAGATTTTGTTTTTCATGTAAATGACAGGATGATAGAAGAGAAATATGGACTACCGGCCTGCTGGATGGTAGGCGTGTCAAGTTTGCGTCTCCTGAATGGATGTGAAGGAACAAGAGAGGTGAAATGTAGTAGGAAAGGTTTATTGAGATACAGATCCTGAGGGACAGGAGGGGTTGTGAAAGCAGGTCATCACCACGGACCTTTGTCAGGGACAACTTACAGTCACAGTTAAGTGCAATGCGGGCAAGCTGCAAGCAACCTACAGGATTACGAGTAGAGCCCCTTAGCTGGTACCATGTTGACCTAGCAGGCATGTAAGTCATGGGACAAGAGTACAGGGAAAGAAGCACTGGTAGGCCCAGAGGCCTGGCGTGACTGACGCCTGTCTGGGCTTTATCGGGCCAGGTGATACCAGTCACAGTGCAACTGCAAGTTATTGTTCATTCCTCAAAAGCACACACAGGCCTGGCCACTCCACTTTTATCTTGAGGGCTGATCTTCAGTGAATGTCTCTCCAGGCGCAGGTTTGGCATGCTCTTCTCTCCTCTTCTACACTGTCTCTCGAGGGCACATCCCTAACTGCGTAGGAATTTCTAACTCAGCTGCCTGCAACAGCAGTGAAAAAAGCCTCATGCAAAGAGGGTGCCCAGGAGTTGCCCTTAGGTCGCCGTACTCATTTGGACCTGGAGGGAAATGGGGGAAGCTGGAGAGGGCAGTGTGCCAGGGGTCCAGGACGGAACGTCCAAGGGCGGGCAGGTCTGCAAACCGGACTGCTGAACCCAGCTGCGGCTGCCCTCTGTTGTGTCTTTAGAGGGTCCGGCCTATCCGGCAGTCGTATGCTGAATGCAAGGGAGAAGGTGGCAGGGAATCAGCGTGAGTATCTTGATCAGAGTGTGAAGGAGGACGCGGCACGGCGAGGCTCGGGGACAGTCCTGCCACCGAAGCTAAGGTGGTCTGCAGGGCTAGTCTGCGCAGTCGGGGACTTGGGGCCCAGCCCGACTGCAGAAGGCAGGCTGGGAGGCGGTGCCAGCGTGGTGGGAGGCTCGTGGTCCTTGGAGCCGGGGCTCCCCCTCACGGCTCTGTAACTTTGGGGGGTTCAGTTACTGCTGGTGCTTTGGTTTTGTCAAAATGAACCTCTGTTTAAAGGACTTTCTTAGTGAAACAAGCATTGACATTTTAAATACTATAATTTTGATATGAAAATATTATAGCTTCTTTATTTTCTGACATGAGTCTAAACTTTTCGAGTCTGCATTCCTTTTCCTTTGAATAGGTCTTCAGTTCTGCTCTTCTTAGAGAGTCCTCTTAATTGCTCTACCTATCATCTATCTATTCTCTCTCTCTTTCTCTCTCTCATACTACACACAATGCCATGGACCAGGGCTAGGACCACAGGACCTCAGGCCTGCCCTCCAGGTCTTTGCTGACCCATTAAGACAGACCTGGCTTCACTTGGCAAGAGCTGCTGAATCTCATATCTCAACATGAGGAGACTCCCTGCTTCTTTTCTTGGCTGCCTTTCAGCTGTGTTTCCCCCCTCTCCCGTGGACAAGGACCCTGACTGTAGACCCTGGGACTCTTAGCTACGTCATGCCTGCCTCAGACTCCAAGCTCTGTGTGACCCTTCCAGTCTCTGTTCTTCACTTCTCATTCAGCAGTTGACTCTGCAAGGAGTCCTCCCTTTTGTGCTCCTCGTCGCTGCCTGTGGAAGCGTCAGGATTTTTCTAGGCGAGGTCTTTGCCCAAACAGGCTGTGTTTCCATAGCCTTTCCAGGTGCACTAAAGCATACATAGGCCCCCTGCAGAACTATAGATGGAAAGCGGGTCTCCAACCCCCAGCTGCCTTCAGCCCCACCCAGGCCCCTAACCCTGGAGGAAGTCAGCTCTCTCCCCAGACTTCCACCCAGGCGCATACCCTCTCCACTTCCCATCAGAGAACTGGAGATCTCCTTGTAGCATATCCTGGTTTCCGGGTTTCCCTGGCTTGTGGTAGAAAAGGAAAATGTACCTTCCGATCTTAATGCTTTACTTCTGCTATGTTAAGTGGCAGCGTTAGAATTCCTTTTCAACGCTCTTTCAACGCTCAACTCAGACTGCTTCCAGAGATCAGTGTTTTTCTAGTGTGTCTTTGTCGTGGAGATGGTGATTAATGGAAACACCAACGGAAGGAGTTGGAGGATGTGAGAATCTTAAATGGCAAAGAATATAGAAACAGATTGTCAGCTACTACAGCAGAATTTGTCACCACATGCTGCCGGAGGGGCGGCTCTCCAGGTCTCTGATTCCTCCCAGGACTTCCAGCAACGGATGGTGTTACCCAGCCTGCATGAGGACTCAGCGGAGCTTGCGGATCTCCTTTGCCATTCTGACTTTTTGCATTTCACTCCCTGGACACTTTCTCTTCTCTGCCTATGGAGTCCAATGACGCTGGCCTTCTTGACGTGCCACATGTGTTGGTGTAAAAGCACTCTCTCCTTTAGTAAATGAAGCCAAGTTCAGTTCCTACAGCCAGCCGTCCTCTGGCCACTAATGTCCACTTCTGTAGTATGAGGCTCTAATCCTGACTTCCATGGCTGTAGCTCAAGCAATGTTTTTTTGGTTGTTTTATTGCAGGGTTTCTCAACCTCTGACCTATTCACATTTGGGGCTAGATAATTCTTTGTAGTGAAGGTTGTCTCATGCCCCTGCAGGACCATTAGCAGTATCCTCCACCCCGTCCATTAGATGCTGCTCAGCCCTTTCTCTCTGAAAAATAAAAAATGTCTAGACATTGCCAAATGTCCCCTAGAGGACAAATTGTCCCTAGTTGAAAACCACTACTCTGATGTAAAGCTGCTCTACTCGGGAAAAACTGGAACTGTTTACGCAGTAGCAGAAAAGTCACAGAGTACACAATTTAAGGAAAAGTTTAAAATGTTTTTATTAATAATTCTCAAATATTGTAATGATCAAACTATTAAGTAGAATTTTTTACAAAGTTCCAGGCATATAGTGCTTATAAAATAATTATTGTAGAGGTTTGGGCTTTAGTGTGAAAGAAGTCTGCCCTTGGTGATCTTTAAAGAAAATTTGCCTTCTACAAAGAGGACAGCAGTTGAATGCCACATGAATGTTTTGGAAAGGCAGGCTGAAGGAAGCAGGGCTGGTGGCAGCGGGTTCCTCTGTTAGGAGGAGCAGCGTGGGAGAGCTGGGGTTGGGTCCGTGAAGGTGTAGTGATTGGTGCGGAGGTGACCAGCTGCAGCCAGGTGCCGTGCAGAGCAGGCCAGAGGGTCTGCACACGCTCTGGGGTGCTGGCAAGGCCAGCAGCCGAACTGCAGCTCTCAGGACGCTGTAGCATATAACGGCAACACCTTCTATTTTGAACCCCAGCAGGTGGGACGCTCGGCAAGCATGAGCATTTAAAATGTGCTAATGCGCTAGCAAATCACTTTCTGAAGATGTTTTCTGCAGATCCAGCAGCATTATTTACAGTGCCCAGAGGTCCTCTTGTTGCTGGTTAGGAGTAACTCGTGGGCAAAATCATTCTGAAAGTTTCCAGGGAGAAACACCAGGCTGCTTGTTCTGGTCTCAGCACCAGATCCTCTTCTGTTTTATAATTTACCTGCTTTAACAGCAGCTCTGGCTCCTGAGCATCTTGACGTACAGCTCGCTGCCTTTCGCAGCTGTGGGCCTTCTGTCTGTGTTGCCTTCCCGTGGACGAGAACTGGCAGGGGTTGCTGATAAAATGAGTTTGGAACTCGAACTGCACGCAGGTGGGTCAGTAACCTGAGTGGAGCAGGGGCAGCAGGAGTCTCTGACCAGTCCTTAGATAAAAGTTGTGCAGGGTTTTGTTTCCATTTGGAGCTGGTGACTTTGATCAGAGGGGCTCCCCCCTACCCCCTACCCCCTCCCCCCCTCCCACCGACACAGGGAGGGCAGACTCCCCTTAGCCTTTGCTGTGTGGCTTTCAACAAAGGATACCTTTTTGCATTCCTCTTTCTGTGGTAGAAAATGAGGAAGGTTTCTTTTATTTGTTCTCTGGCAGGTCCCTCTCCGACCTGGAATCTTTTCTATTCTCTCCTTGGTAATTACAAAAATGAGTTTTTCTGATGAATTTGCTCTTAAATTATCTTGAAGGATGTTCCTACCCAGATCGTAATGTTAAATTACCTCCTAAAAATCAATTAAGTCCATGAAACATTTTAGTACACTGAGAGAAATAAGGAAAACCTCCAGCATTTTCCTCCAGAGTTGGATGTTTACAGAACCACTTCCTTTTCCCTGTACAAAACAAATCTCTCCAGTTTTGCTTATGCTGCTCTGATGTGCCACTTTTGATTTTTTATTTAGTCTCAAACTCGCTGCTGGTACCCTGCTGCTCCCACTGTATAGTTCCTCTGATTCAATTCCAGGCCGTCCTTCTCAATATAAAAGTCATGTCTATAATCCGCTGGCAGCCACCCAAAGTGGTCTTTTGATATTTTGGAGTTGTTTTATTGTATGGTTCCAGCCTCTGGCTTCATAAAACACAAGTTTCATAACAACTGTAATTGCGAAGTCCATTTTTCTAATACACTAGGCCAACCTTTTCTGGGGCAGCTTGCTTTTCCCAAATTAACTGCCTTTCTTCCGCAGGCCTTTCAACAGGACGCCCCCAAGTGAGAAGTGTATTGGAAACTCAACTAGCAGAATACCGTGTTTCTCAAGAAGAAAATAAAGCTTCTGCATGCTTAAAAGGAGTGGAGCAGATGGCGTTTGCACTGAAGGACAGTGATGGAGCTGATAGGATGGCAATGACGTCACCATGAGTGGGAACAGCCACTAATTGCTGAGTTGATACTGGAGTCCTGTACCTGGACGTGCTTTTCTCTTCACTGCATTACTGAATCTCCACTGTGACTCTGCGAGGTGCTGCTACTATTCCCATTTTACAGATGAGGGAAGCAAGATAGGTCGTGGGTTGATGGTGGTCCATAAAGAGAAGCCAAGTTCCCTGAATGTTAATGACGACTCCGGTGGCAATCGCTGATAGCATAGATAGATTCATTCGCTTTTTTACTTTTTTTTTGGCAGCTCTTTGTCAGGCTCTGAGCTGAGTGCTCAGTGACAATATCCTCTAGGACTGTCCTTGATGTGCCCAGAGTAAAGACTATTTAGATGTTCATGGACACCCTGCATTTTATAAGACACTGCTGCCGATGCCTGACAACTTGCCACGTGGAAAGCTTGGTTGCCAGAAAGTGTGAAAGCCACAGGTCCCTGGTAGGATATTGAAACAAGTGAGGGGACACTGTAATCCTCTTATTATTAGTATTTAATCTATCTTTAAAACTAAAATTACCTGTCAGTTATAATAAAATGTCTTAGATGTATTCAACATAAAAATGGAAAATCTTGAGTTGCATTTGTTAATTTTTATTACATTGGGATTAGATATTTTGCTTCTAAAAGTATCACAGTTCTTAAAGATTATTGGTGAACTCTGCTTTGCATCTAAATCTGTCCTTTTGAGTTTGTAAGTTTTATATCTGCTTTCTAGTTGTTTTGGATAAATTTATCTCACCCTGAAATACTAGGTTCATGGGCAAATTGAAATACAAGCAGATGAAAGGAAATTCTAGTTTCTTTACATGGGTTCTAAACTAGTGGAACTCGTATTCTATGAGCTGGTACGATGAAAATATTTAAATCTCTTTTTATTTTTATTTATTTAATGAATTTTTGCAGGGTTTCACTACACACCTCAGACTTGTTTATATATGTATAATCATTTAGTTTTAGCCAAGGTCTCTTGTCTGCAGTGTCATGGAAATGAGAAGCTGTATAATCGTACAGATTATCAATTGTTGCTCTTAGTCTTTAATATAAAACAAAATTCAAAAAAAGAAACCACAAACATACATACTAATGAAGATACAGGGATGTTCATTGCCGTGTTGCTTTCAACGACTGAAAACTAGAAACAACCCAAATGTCCACTGGCAACAAATGTGTTAAGGAGATAATATAGAGTGTGGACATTAAAATGACAGGACAGGAGACTAATAAAGACACGAGGAGGTTCACATGTGCAATTTCCTGACAGCATGCAGTGGCATTTCATGTTTTGAAGTCTTCTCCTTACACAGAAAATTCATTAAAAAAGGTGTATTTGAAATATTAGCAGTGATGAAAATTAATGCTAACCATAGTTTTCTCTGGGTGGTAAAACAATGGGTGGTTTTATATTATATTTTTCCTACCTTAACTTGAAAAATATCCTTACAGTGGACATGTAATATGGGTAATTTATAAAAATGATAACAATTACAGAAAGGAGGAGAAAGGACAGAGGAGAGAGAAAGAAGAAAAAGCCAGTGAAAGGCTTAAGCCAGATGAGGAGTCTAGATAACATAAAATCAAATACAACTTGCGTAGGTGAATGTTTGAAAAACTAAAGAACAATGTTGTCCCCTGGGATTTAATTTTCTCTCCCTCTTGGATTTCTTATGGGATGTACTGCTTAAGACAGGAGTTCTGGGTTGACTGGGCAACTAAGTCTTGTGGTTTGCTCTGCACTGTAAATTACTTGACCCAAACATTGTTTGCTGTGGGGAAATCTAATCACTTTTTATATATTCCCTCATTTCAATTCTCACCCCTGCCGGACGTCGCACTAACACGCATCAGTTTTGAAATCCTATTCACAATTTATGAACTTGTGGAATTACGGAATCCATTCTAAGTGCCGCACCACTCCCAGAGTACTAGTGAAATACAGAAGAAATGCACGACCATTATCATGATGGGAATAATTGAAACACACGCACACACACACACACACACACACACAAAATTATAACTATTTTTCCTTGAGCCTTGGCGAAGATGTTCTTAAACAACTGAGAAAATGGGTACAAATTACCTTGGAATAAGAACATGGAGATTGCTATAATATTACTGTCTCTAATATTAATATGCTAGGGTGATTGAAAGTTACCATGTTGAAGTGGCATGTGATTAGAAAACTAGAATATTAGAGATTATCTGCATAATTTGTAGGGCCTGGGACAGCATGGAAAAGCAGAGTCCCCTGTTCAAACATTGTCAAGGATCCCGAGATTATGCTAATGGATCCACAACCCGCGTGCAGAACACCTTCAAGTGAAGGGCCCACTGGCTCCTCAGCCCTGACCCAGGAAGGCAGCCTGCAGGGTGAGTACTGGGTTCTGTAAGCAGATACATAACTAAGCCTAGCATATGCTCCCTTTCAATTTCGTATTCCTCATCCTTAAAGCCAGAAAGTATTTTTAGTTTTTAAAAAAGAATTAAAAACATAATAAAAACGACACAGAATTTCACTAAACAAGATGATAGAAATTCAGAAGTGGTTGTTCTGTTGCATATTGTTGTCTTCAGGTGAGTTGTTCAGATGACCAGATATAAGTATGCAAAATTGGTCCAAAAAATTAAAAAGAAAAAAAATTAAGCATTTACTGTTGCTTTCTATAAACCAATAGAAATCAGCAGTATGGGGGTATTTTGTTGTACATGATGAAGGCATAACTGCCACCAACATAAGCCATGAAAGGGAGCATCTGGGGCTCTGACCACAGTTGGGGGCCACTCTGGCCTTGCCCCACAGCAGAGACAAGTGACCTTTCCTGAAACAGCCAGATGACAGATACTTTCAGTTTAATGGGCCACATGGTCTGTGCGGCTCCTATTTAACTCTGCCATTGTAGCCCCAAACAGCCAAAAACAAGATGTAGCTGTTTCTAGTGCAGTCATTTATGGACAAGTCATCTATATGGTTTCATATAACTTTCATGTATCAGAGCATATTTTTCTTCTTTTGGTTTTTCCCAATTATATGAACATGTACTAGCTACACTAAGCTCTTGTGCCACACAAAGGCAGGTACCTTACTGGCAGGTGTTAGTTTCAGGGCCTATGTTCTAGCGGCAGGTGTTAGTTTCAGGGCCTATGTTCTAGCGGCAGAAGCATGGCAAAGCATCAGTGTCCTTGGGAACTGTGTTTCCTTCTCCAAGGGCTGTGCTCTCTTTTGCTGCTGATCTGAGCAGCAGAGGTCTCAGCAGTTGTCTGGTGCTGTTGTCTTGCTTCTTCCACAAGATCGCGTGAGTGCATATAGCCAGGGGGTGAGATTGCCCTTGCAGGATGCTTACCTCAGAGCAAAGGCACCTCTTCTGCCTTCCAGTGTCTGATGGGGTTGATGTGGCCTATTTATCGTGGGACAGCCACTGGCGATAAAAGGAGAGGGTATTCCAGTTGGCCTGTCCAACTGGGGCCAGCTTCCTCTCTCAGGGAGCAGATTCTTTTTTCATCATTGCTAAAAGAGCCTTGGAACATAGGCAAAGGATCAGAGTGCAAAGGGTCAAGAGGTAAGAGGCACACAGAACATGGTTACAAGGAGGGTGGGCAAAGTAGAGATAACTTTAAAAGAATTATAGAATAGGAGTTACATTTCAGTAAAAAGAGTATGGATGGAGGTGACAGGACCAGTTCCAAGTGTGGAGCTGGATGGGCACTGATCTACCCAACATTGAAGGTGAACCAACTTTCCCATGACCCTCTGTCCTTCCCCAGGTCCTTCTGGCAAACAACCGGAATGCACGCTCTGGCTCTGCAGACTTCACTACCCCTCCCCATCACTCTTCAGTGGATGCTGACACAATCTGCACTCTTCCTTGGCTACAGCAGAGGCTTGCTTGGTGACCAGCAGCCTTCAGGTTGTCGCAGCTTTGCCTCACTTCCTGACACACTGCACCAAGGTTTTTTTTTTTTTTTTTAATGTATTTAGGACAGGGTTTACAGGGTCTCACCACACAGATCATACTTGTAATGATTGTCCTGTGTTTCAGCCTCCCGAGCCCTGTGAAGGCAGACGTGGGTTACCACTCCTGGTCTCCATTGCTGTCTCAGCGTGCCCTGGGGGTGAGGCTCGCAAAGCATGCCAGGGACCAAACCTTGGCTGCTGTGCCCCGCCTAATCAGGTGCTTTAGTCCACTGAGCTATCTGGTTGATCCTTTTTGGGCTTTGTTTTAAGCAGCTGTGTGTCCCTCGGCTTGACCTCTCTTCTCCTGACTTTCAACGTTTTGTAAGAACAGTCATGTTGTAGCTTATGGCATGTACATGAGCTTGCCTAACCTTACAGCAAGCGTGAATGTAGAAGACATAGCCTGCTGTCCCCTCTTCCGAGCTGATAAGACTGACATTTTGAAATGTTAAACAACTTGTTATTGACCCCACCCTTGGCACCTGCATAGAGCTGGGATTTCAATGCTGGCCTTCTGACACTGGTCAGATTTTTCTTTTGTTCATGACCATGACAATAGCCTACAGACGCTGGACACCTGTAATTCCAGCACTCTGGGAGGCCAAGGCAGAGGGTCACAAATCAGAGCCCAGCCTGGGCAATTTAGCAATTTAAGTGAGTGAGCCTTTGTCTCAAAAAGGCACGGTGATATTGGGTTGTAGCTCGGGGCGAAGGCACAAAGGTCCTGGATTCAATCCACAGCACCATCAAAACCAAACCAAGCCAGACTGAACCAAATCATACCACACCACACCAAATCAAATCAAATCAAACCAAGCCACATCACACCAATCAAACTGCAAACAACCAACCCCCTAAGCAGAAAGTCCTACAGAAATCAAGCACATGCTTCTCCTTTTCTTCTAACTTTTAAAGCTCCTCCCAGGGCCCTGTTCTTCATCCTTCAGGAACCTGATGTGGCATCAAGAATCTCCCTCTCTGGGCCTCCCTCCTGGCAACCACCCCTGTGTGATGACTGTCGGAAACCTTGCTGGGTCTCCTTCACTAACCCTTAAGTCTCCCTGTGTCCCCACCCCCCAGAACATTGTAACGTCCCCATCTGACTTTAATGACATTGTGCCTATCATCTGCCTCACACCCTGGAGGATGGGATCTCTGTCACCTAGCTTACCACCTCTTTCTGACCACCGTGTTATGTACAGAGTGACAAATATTTTTTCATTAAAATTAAAAACTTGTATATCAAAAGGCAGTAATGAAGAATGAAAACACAATGTACAGAGAGGGAGAATTTCCTCTAGCGTGGGAATTGAACCGAGGGCCTCAGGTATGCAAGCTAAGTTTTGTGTCACTGACCTATAACCTCAGGCCTCTTAAAACATTTCATTTTGGAACAAGCTCCTGCTGAGTTGCCCATTCTGGGCTCTAATTTGTGATTCCCTGCCTTGGCCTCTGGGGTACCTGGGATTACAGGCAGGCACCACTGAGCCTGATTAAATTTAAATTTTTAATAAGGGATTAATATCCGGAGTACAAAAATAACTTACACAACTCAAGAGTAACGACACAACTCCTGAGGAACCCAACTCAAAAATAGACAGAGAAATCATACAGCCATTCTCCAGAGAAGACATGTTGGTGATAAATAAGCTCATAAAGAGATGCTCAACATCATTAATTATTACAGAAATGGAAGTCAAAACCAGAATAAGGTAGCACACCAGCACCAGTCCGATGACCATTGTGGAAAGCGATACCCCACAAACGGAGCCCTGGGTGCATTGCTGGGTGGGGTGAGCTTAAAGTAACACAGCCATTATGCAGATCAGCACATGACTTACCATTTGATCATTTCCCCTCCGACACATACCCAGAAGAACTGAAAGCAGGGACTCAGGTACTACACTGGTATACTCATGCTCACGGTAGCATTATTCTCAGTAGCAGAAAGATAGAAACAACCCCAATATTCATCAACAACTGGAGGGATAAACAAGACGTGCCGTATGGAGACAACTCAATCTGATTCAGTCTGAAAAAGAAGAGCACGATGATCGGTGCTACACGTGAAGACCTGTGCAGACAGTGAACAGGACAGACACCAAAGGGCGAATACTCTGTCTTCCCCTTCATGAGGTACCTACGTGGTCAGCGTCGGAGAGAAAAAGAGCAGAGTACTCATAACCAAGAGCTGGGGTGGGGAGTATGGGGTGAGGAATTGCTGTGACCCGCACATGGAATTTCAGTTTGGGGTGGCCAAAAAGCTCAGCTTTTTGTGAATATACTCACGGACACAAAACTACCCTGGAAGCGCTTATCATGGTGAAGTTCCGTCTTAGGAGTGTTTGACCACAATAAAAAGGCAGAGGAAATGCAACCAAGTCGAACTGATTCCAGAGGACAACTGTGACGTTCAGTGATACCTCTACCGACACAGAGGTATACACGCGGGGCTAAAAACCTACTTCTGGCACAGGCAGGCATAAAATTAGACCTCAGCCTGGTTACCTAGGAGTTGTGCGGCCGTGGGCAGGTCACTAAGCTCCCTGGAAGTCGGGAGTCAGTGCGAGAGCGGCAGTAACAGCCCTGCGGGTCGAGGGCGAGGTTGCGCTCCGGAGCGTAGGCTCGGCGGCCGAGTGCCCGAGCCGCAGCAACCCGTCCTGAGTAGAAGCTGTCAGTACGGCTTCCTGCATTTTACGTGTGCTAAAGAAAGATGATTTATGGAGTTTCCTGATGACTCCTTTGCCTTTTGGGATATAGCCGAGGGTGGAATCTCCAGGCAGGCCTCCGTTGTCGGAGCCTTGCGGGGTCATCGTGTCTCTGGTTTGCCTGCCTTACGCCCCCGTCCTCTGCCTCATGGGCCCAGGCCTGTGAAGGATGAGCACACAGACAGGAGACCCTTGTCAGTCGTCCTTGGCAGAGACCCATGATGCGGGCGTAACTCAGCAGTCCGGTGCGGGCTGCACGCTGCTGGGTGCACGGCAGGCCTACCCCCCACCCCGCCCCTGCCCCCGTGTTTGCCTGCCCACTGGGGCTGACGGTGTTTGGGGTGCTTTTTGCGATATGATTGAGCTAGCAGCTGCGAGGGGTGCTATATAACGAAGACAGATATGCCTGCTTCCCCATTCCAGAGGCGGCTTCTTCCTGTGGAATTCTGCAGAGCCCGGCTGAGGGTAGGGCTCCGTCTGAACCCTGCTAGGCTTTGCTCTCGATCGACAGCACCACCACTCTTTGAACATGAGAAGAAATCGGTCCTCTTCGGCTCACTGACTAATGTGAGTTAGAAAGAAAATCCAGCGTCAGGATATAGGAGCAGAGTGGCCATGCTTCTCCTGTGTGCAGAGCACGCCGACCCGCATTTGCTTGTGAGAGGCCCGGGTGAACGCACCTACCTTGACGTCCACCTTGCTGCTATCCCTGGAGCATCAGTTACTACGTGATGAGTCAGGTAAGTGAGCCGATTCAATTAAGTGCCTAACCCGTGTCTGAGAATCAACTGTTCCTCTCTGCGAGGATTTAACTGGGCCATTTTCTGGGAATTTTCCCAAGTCCTTTTGCTAGTCAAATTTCTCCTTCTTCTTTCCTCTTTCCTGTTTCCCCTTTTTAGTTTACTTTCTTTCAGGTTTTTTTTTTTTTTAATTTTTAATTTTTATTTTTTTATTTAGTGGCTTTATCAGGCCGGAGACCTGTTCCTCACTCCAAGACATACAACCGAGACGTAAGACAATGGCTGGGTACCTTGTCTGTGAGATCCTGGTGGGTTTTTGTTTTATTTATTTATTTTTAATTTTCGTATGTATTTGGTATAAGGTTTCACTACACAGCTTAGACCCTGTAGTGGTCCTCCTGTTTTCAGCCTCCTCAGTGCTAGGATTACGGGTATGCGCTGCTACATTCAGTCTCAGGGGCTGGCTGGGTGGGCCTGGAGGTGGGGCCAGCCCAGCATGTGGTACAGGGGATTGAACTCCAGTCCCTGTACTTGCCTGATCACGCACTTAGTCCACTGAGCTATCTTACCGGCCCTTCCTGTTGGGTTTTATTATTTATTGTTATATTATTTTACAGTACTAGAGTTTGAACCCAGGGCCTACACACTGGGCTGCATCCACAGCCCTTTCTTAATTTTTGTTTTTTGAGATGGAGATACTGGGCTTGAACTTGCAGTCCTTTGGCCTGCACTTCCAGGGCCCTGGGATTACAGGTGTGCACCACCATGCTTAGATCGGACCACAGTTTGAGCACTGGAGAGAAAGGAAGCATTGCAGCAGACCAGTGCTGGGCTGAGTAGTGCTTTGGTCCAGGGTCCCGGCTTGGTCATTCAATGGCTGTGTCAGTGGTAAAAGTTATTACTCCTCATAAGCATCAAATTAAAAAAAAATTTAGAAAGACAGGATCGTGTTTCATTGCCTAGGCTGGCATGGGACTGTTAGGTCCAAGTAATCCTCTCGCCTCATTTTCCCATGTAGCCAGAACTATAGATGTGTGCCAGCACACCTAGTTAGCTTCCAGCGTCTGATACAGAATATATAGCAATCCCAGTATCTTCTCCAGAGGATTGTTAGAGAAGTCAGAGGAAGTGGTGTATTTCTAGTTACAAGCAGATCTCAACATAGCACAAGCAAAAATGAAGCTAAAATAGCATCTGCAACTGAAAGGTCTAGAAGTAGATTTCAGTGTCACTGAGATCAGGGGCTCCATGTCAAGGTTCTGCCCCTCTGTTCCTAGCGTTTCCGTCCTATGTTTGCTTATCTTCGCTTCACTCTCGCGCGTTCTCTCCATCTTCCCATCTCCGTCTTCCTAAGTGGCCACAGCAGCAGAGTTTCAGCAAAGCTGGAACTAGTCCTCATTAGATCGATCTGTGTCATCCACAACCAACAACCACGGTCAGGGAGATGAACAATTGAGAATTTCAGCCTGGCTCGCACCCTCACCGACTCAAAGTGTGTGTGGAGGGGGAGGTGGTGGTGGTGGTGGCCAGTGGAGGGGAAGTTTCTGTACGTAAGATCCAGGTACTGTTTCAGGCGGTGGAGAAATGCATACTATTTTCAAATGGAGAGGAAATCTACTCCGGGTCCACCAGAGCAGATAATACAGACACGGCTCTATAAGCATGTTTGTTACTATAATTATTGTTTTGAGAATGATTAGTATGAAACTAACCGTCAGGTTTCCAATTGCAATGGGTAGGATAAGTGGTAAATTAGTAGGGACCAGCCAGGGCTGTTGTTAAAGGCACAGCAGAAGACTTGGAGAATCCACCTGTCAGAGAACCTAAAAATACCCCCTGCACTGTTTTACTCCTTCACAATTCCTGAAAGTTGGGTTGGATGACTGTACAGGGCAATTACAAACTGTCTTCATAATGACCCTCTATGAAGTCCGTTCTTTTGTAGTGATAGAGTGGCCCCCAGCCTTTCTGCCATTATTTAACTCTCTATTAAGACTAGTCAATGAATTAATTCATTCCCTAAGGAAGCCAGGTTTATGAAGGTGTCTTATCCTTCTCACCATTTCGTGCAGGCCTGGGTCTTGGGTAAGGAAGTCTGTTAACACTTGTTAGGGTTAATCTAGGAGTGAGGAAAATAGTTTATGCACATTTACATGAAGTCCTGTGTACCAGTTAAAGCTTGCCCTGACATCAAAAACAGCACTTCGGTAGTTTTTTTTTTTTTTTTTTTTTTTTTTTTTTTAATTTAAATTTCAGGGAACATGCACTGGAAAAATAACAGAATTCATTCTCTTTTCCAATATTTTCCTGTTCATACTTTCTAAGTTTCACTGGCCTTATCCTCATTAATCCAAAGTAGTGTGACTCCACAGTACACATCCTCTCGAATACTTACTCCTTCATTGCCTCACTCCTAAGAAGCTTTTCTCTTAGTTTAGTTTTCCAAAAATGTAATTATTTCCAGCTCTTCCATTTTAAGCTCAGGGTTCTTTGAAATGAACCATGTTAAAGATAAATACCTTGCAAATAAACTCTTAAAGACAGACACTTCAATTTCAGACCTTATTTTGTTTATAACTCTAAAAGGTCAGCATCAAATTGTTATTATTTATAATCCCATTATGTCCCTGAGACATTGAGTCATGAGATATTTCAGGCTGATTGATATTTTTTCTTTCTTTGTTCTTTTTCTATTACTGCAGTAAGATCAGTCTCATTTTCTTAAAAATGAGATTCAAGATCTGTCTCATTTGAAAAGATCATGTGATAAACAGGAAGCATAAATAGTTTATCAGTGAAATCCTTTTATTTTTGCACAAACTTTTAATAAGTTCAACTCATTGTTTCCTATCCATCATGCCTTAAGGACAATGTTCTGCTTGATTTATAATGTACACATTTATTATTTTCCGAAGCTAGAATCAATACCTACAAGGTGCTCTGGTTAATTAGGGAACATTTTATCATTTGACTTTTTTTTCATTAAAGAATTCTTAACCCATGTGTAGCTGCGCATTTCCACCATAGCCAATATTGTGGGGGTTAGATGGTAATCTTAATTGATTCATAACCCACCTTTTGTTGTGCATTTCCAAGATGCTGACCAGTACTTTGGGGCTTATTTTTCCCTGTTGCCAATTGCTACAATACTGCCCTCGAGTCATCTTAGTGACCAGCAGTCTGGCTATGCCGTAATTTTTGTTTTCTGTATCAAGAGTTGAACTCAGGACCTTCTGCCAGGAAGGCACTGTGTCACTGAACTGCATCTCCTGTCCCCATGGTGTACTTTATGGCATAAATGGTTTAAATATGGGGACTCATCAAACATTTATTGGCTTAATTTGGCCATCAGAGAAAAAGATTCTAGATGTATCCATACCAGCCAGAGTAGACATGTAAAGAAAATGAAAATTTATGCATACATTTAAAATTTTATCATCATTATTTTAAATAACAAATCCACCTATCTAGAGAATTCATAAGTTATATGAAGAAGAAAGTCACTTCTCTTTAAATTTATGTGGGTATAATTTATCTAGAAGATTAGAGAAAAGCTTAAGTTGATTTTTTTTTTTTTTTTTTTTGTATGTCGCTGTCTTAGCCTGCACTGGGAATGAGGTTGGCACTGAATGTCATACAGGGAATTGAACTGCAGTCCCTGAGCACGCCTAAGCTTGCCTAAGCAGGCACTTTACTGAGCTATCTTGCCGGCCCTAAAAGTTTTTTTTTTTTTAATAAAAGTAACTCTGGGAAAGAATTGGAAGAATGAACAGGTAAGTGATGTTTTACTTCAAAGCATGGATTTAAGCCATTAAAAGCTTTTGCAATTAGAAAGCTGTCTGTGGCATTCAGATCTAGCTACAATACTGTTATTTTTTAAGTTGTCATTTCCTTACCATGACCTTACTGTAACCACTCTGGCAAAAGGAGGATAACATCGTGGTGGCAGAGAAGATCTATGTTTTTTGTATCTTTGTGTCATCTCCAGCTTTAACCCCTTCCACATGGAAAGATGATTTACCTTAAAGAGATTACGAAAATATCACAATATGTATTGGTAAAAAATGAAACCTTGAGCACTCTCTGTGCTGTGGTGCTGTATTCTACTTTGCATGATTATATTACAGTTTTATGGATGCCAGAATGACAGCTGGCTCTATTTTCTTAGGCAAGCAAATGGTCCATATCCTAACTGTATGTAATACCTCCTGAGATAAGTAGATTGTCTGTATTGTGGGGATGTCCAGGACATGAAGATGGAGAACATGCTACTACAATCAATACTATTTTAGCTTTGGCTGGTGATATTACATGGGTATAATTCTGTCGTTCTTTATATATCAAAATGAATAGGCTGACCACTCATTATTTTACCTGAGGCTAGACTGCACAGAGGATTTGTAATTACCCATGGATTGGGTATAAATCTACTCAGAAAACAAAGGAAAACAAAATTCAGGATCACCTAGGAGGTTTTGGTTGTCAAAAATAATTTACGTGGCTATTTCTGTTGCAGATTTTAAAATTTTATTGAGGTTTAATTGACAGATAATAGCATTGGCTTTAAGATTATTATTCAATAATTGTTAGTAACTTGCAGAGTCGTGAACCATCACGACTGATTTTCAAGTGTTTCTGTCACCCCCCAAAATGCCGATCTGCGGTCACCTTCTCTTTTCCATCCACCTACAGGGAGCCATTAACCTTCTGTTTCTGCAGATTCACCACTGTGAGCTTTCCACACCACTGCAGTCATGTAACATGTGATCTTTTGTATTTGTCTTCTTCTCCTTGAGATAACATGTTTGCAGTTTACCCACAGCGCAGCATTCAGCAATGCTTAGCTCATTTTTATAGTCTTCCACTGTGTGAAAAATACCTCATTTTGTTTCTCTAGTTACAAGCTGATGGATGCTTGTTCTGCTCCTACCTTTTGGCGGTCATGAAGAACGCTGACTTGCACACTCACGTGCCAGTGGACGTATGTTCTCAGCTCTCCTAGACACCCGCGAGTGACGCTGCTGTGCCACGTACTAAATTTATGTGTGACATTTCAAGAAACGTACACATTATTTTCCGAGGAAAATGCACCACTTTATCTTCTTGCCAGGACTGTAGAGGGGTCCTAGTTTGTCTACATCCTTGTCAACACTTATTGCTACATGTCTTTCTAATTATTATGATGTTTTCATGTGTGCCATGATATCTTACAGAGTTGAGTGGGGATTCAGTCTCACTGATGCCACATAATTCAATTTTTTTTTGCCAGATAATTGTGGTTTATCTACTAATTACCAGGCTCTGTACAGGTATAAAAAAACAATAAAGCTATGTCCCTGAAACCGAGGAGCACCCAAATTATTAACAGAACAAAAGTGCTGCATATGTTTCATAGCCTGCCTCACCCTTAGAGCCTTCTAGATGTTATATCTGCCCCTTGCTTGGCCCTTTACCCCTGCCGATAGTGCTGGACATGGACTCTGGAGACAAAGCGGCTGCACTGTGGCCCAAGTTAATAGAAGCAGCGACTCAAATTCCGGCTCAGCGAAGTTGTAACGAAGACGGCACTAGCATAGACAAAGAGGATCATGTGGGACCTGAGTTCATCGCTGCTACGTGGGGCATAAGACCTGTAGTTAGAGAGAGCCGGGAGAGGAGGAGGGAGGAGCGGACCCCGCTGCGCTGGGGAGTGAAGCCACAAGGAGACGCCTTGGCTGCTCTCCACTCCGCACTCCGTTTTAAATAACGCCCAGCGACACTTCATTTCTTCTCACCTTCTGAGAAGTTGCTCGAACATCATGCTTAACCTCGACTGCCTCTGCTCATCTGAGCTACTCTGAGTAGATTTCTACTGCTTGTGATCAAAGAGCTTAGACGAGTAGGCGTAGAGCATTCGTACTCATTGTGTGAACGTTATCACTTCCTTAAACCCAAATCTCTAAAAACAAACCCTGTCATTGGCTTCCCAGTCATCCTCCGAGGAGTATTCCTTACGGAACTAATGGAAGGTGAGAGCAAACATTTATCTAGCAAGATGTTCCACAGAGCACTGTTTACAATGGAGAATAATGGAAGTTGAGGTGACCCTCCAGAGACTGTGTGAATAATGGGAAAGTCTACTTTGGAAAACTCTATTTTCATGTAAACTTTATTGACTTTTTAATAATATGAGAAGTTAGCTCAGTGTCATATAATATGATTTATGAAATGCTATGCACGTTATGACAGGATTTTTTTTTTCTCATAAAGCTTCATTACATTCGGAGAGCCACACATAATATGCAACATGTTAATTCTCCCTTTTTGGTCCTTGTAGGCCAGCCCTTCTGACTGGCCATCATTCATCAATTTTTTCTTTTTGGATTCTGAGCCTATGAATAGCACTTAGTTATCCGTGCTGTAAAGGTGAGCAATGAACTGTGAAAGCCAGATCCCTGGTCTGTGTTCCCTTCCTCCTCCTAAATCCCATACTTTATTGTTAGGGGCTGCATCTAAGTCTCCCCCCAAAGCCTCACCTCACTGCACGAGGGGCTTCTCGGAGGTGGCTGGGTCTTGGTGTATGGTGCCGGGATCAAGGATGTGATGCTGGGGTTGATTTATGAGGAGACGCTAGATGGAGCCGCCTAACCCTGGGTATGAGTGCTGCCCACCCTCGAGGTGTTCAGCCTGGGCAGGACATAGGAGACAGGAAGAGGGTCAGTGCTTGACTGTTGCTTGCTGCTTCAGCACTTTGCTGCTTTCTGGGTGCCACAATTGTCTCCCCTCTGTGATGTCCCTCTGCCACGCCACTCCTCCTTGGAGCCAGTCAGCTGTGGACTGAAATCTCTGCAGATTATGAGCTATAGGAAACCTTTCTTCCTATAACTTTGGGTGTCGGGTACTTTGTTTTGGGAAAGTAACTAAAGCATTTACCCTACAGTCCCTGGGACTAAGAAAGAATTACCAGTAATCTGAATGCTCTCCTTTGGCTGTCTTCCGCCCTCCACACTGCTTGTGTATTGGGAGCTTGGTCCACAGGGTTTCCATTTTGAGAGGTGGTGTTGAACCTGCAGAAGTGGAACCTCGTGAGGGGTCCTCAGGTGCTGTCCTTGGAAGAGCATATTGGTTTCCCCTAGTGAGTTGCTGGTTAAGATCAATCTTCTATGAAAGACTCAACCCAAGCCCTGAGTCTCTGTGTGTCATGCTTCACTGTGTGATCTCTTCTGCCTATGAAGCTCTCATGGTGGCTATCTGTCATGGTCTTCACCACAGGCCAAACCCATTGGGTTGTCAGATCTTGAACTTCCAACTTCAAACTGTGAGCTAAACAAATCTCTTTTCTGTATAAAGTTGGCCTGTCTCAGTTGTGCCATTTTAAAAACAAAAACTGACACATACACTCTGAATAGCTGACTGTTATTCAGCAAACCTGGTGCCCACCTATCCCAGATACTGGAAAGAAGTGGCAAGGAGGAGAGGCCTCCAGGAAGCCCCCATGAGCTTCCATACTGGGTCCTGGTACCTTAGTCACAATGACCAAGGACTGAGAATGTGTGCAGATTCTTCCCAAAGTGTACGAGAGATAATGTCAGCATGTGGTGATATTGCTCCCATTTTGAATGATGCTGTATTGACATTACTGTCTGAGTCCTCCCCCAAAGCCAATCCCTTTCCAAGGCCACCAGAACTGAATCATAATAAAATGAGTACTTGCTGCCCCCCAAATGAGTAGTTCACCTATAACAACAGCGGAGGGATCAGCAGAAGGCAGTGGACTCCTAGAATCACGGGGGTGGGAAACGAAAGCCACAAAGCCCAAACCAAAGCCTAACAGAACAGAACAACAAGAGAACACCTGAAGACTGTGTAGTGATTGTTGGGAAGAACAAATCTCATCTCCTAATCATGGGTGACTCCCCAGAGCCCACCAAAGTCCTTCAAGCGCTCTTGACTCACACCTGGAAATGTAAGATATCACCAAGATGCCAGGCCTTTGTTGGTTGTCTAGCCATAGGTTTGAAGCAGTGCTGAACTGAGAGACCTGAATATGACTAACTAGGAGGCTTTTGGGAGGAGGTGAGGTCACAGGACTAGACACAAATGTGCATGCACCATAGGCGGGGCAGGGCTGGAGGGCCGACATCTTAGCTGGGAGCGTGAAGCTCAAGGATTCTAGTGGAGGCCCTAGTTGACCTCCAGGGCCTCCCGGGAAACCGAGGACTCCTGGGTTTTCCACCTCACATACTTGGACCCTAGTGTGTAAGGCAAAACCCTGACAGCTAGTAGGGGAGTGGTTATGGGAAAGCCTCACACACATCTGGGGCAATGGAGAAGTTTCCAAGAGAAACAGAATACCAGTAAGATCTTAAGCAGGGCCTGCCCACTGAGTCATATGGTGTCCCGCCTTCATGGGCTGCCTACCACAGATCAGGTGAGGCCAAGCCTATGTCCTGGGGGAAGGTGGGGAGAACAGCAAGCTGTTGCTCATCAGAGCTTCCCCTCTTGGCTGGGTGGCCTGCTTTGTGAACCCAGGCAGAGAATGTGATTATGATCCCTAAGATCCCTCAAGTGCCAAGAACCTTTCACAGAGCAGCGATCTATGTACAATCCCAGGAAAGGTCACTTGCATTGGCCAGCAACTTCAGCTGGGGGCAGGAGGCTCCTGGAGTTACCTAGGCATTGATTTCAGTGCAGCCCTAGGAGGGAAATCTTGAATTTCTGAATTTGCTGACCTGTTTGAGATGAGGTGGGAGGAAGAGGCTTTTAGTAAATGATGCTCTTTAATCTTTGGTGTGTTACTCAAATAACCGTGAATGAATGGAATTACAGTCTTTGGGCAGTTTAGCAAGATTCTTTATAGCAAGCTTGGCTCCTACCAGCGGACTATCACTCTAAAAGCACTCTGGGAGCAATTACACACACAGTAACCCCTTATTAAGCAGCAATTTTATCTAACCTTCGTGCTTCCTTCTGAGTGTGAGAATGAAGAGAGAGATGAATTAAAACACCGCGAGAAGCTCCATATGCTCTGGCCATGGAGAGACTGGAGAGCGGGTGGCAGTTGGATGCAGTAGCTCCGCGCACAAGGTGGAGGAGGGGGATTTCAGTTAACACCTCCCACCCTCCAACCACCCACTTTCAAATTGGCCCAAATTCCCAGGGCTGTCAGAGAAAAGGGAGGTGTAGGAGGGAAATACCGATTTGCTGGCACCGTCCCCAACTTAAGTGGCAAATCCTGCTGCAAAGCGAGGGTGTGCACTGAAGTTATGCACAGCTGAGAAACTGCGGGAGGCAGAACCTCTTCTGCAGGTGGTGATCAGCTTTTTCTCTGTTCTAATTCATCTTTATTCTCAATGGGAACATTTTTCTAGAGTAGAACTAAACCTAAATTATTTTATAAAAAATTATGCCTGGGTATTAGGTGCTCAAAGAAATGGACATGGTTAAGTGGGAGAGAGCAGAGGAATCAAAAAAGATCTCAAACTTCATTTTTAAAAACAGGTTTCTTCGGAGCTCTCTAGTTCCGCAAGTGTTGCTTGATTAGGGTGTAGAGCACCAGACAGTTGAACTCGAGAACACACTGTTGGCATGGATATGGCGACTGTAAATGTGGCTGGAACAGATCATCCTTTTTTAAAAAAACAGATTTTTATTTTTTAAAGAGAGTGAAAATTAGTATTAAAACAGAAGAAGTTACAAGTGATACAGAATTTCACTAAACACAAATAACATAAATTCCACAGTATTTGTTCTATTGTATAGTGTTGTTTTCACATTAGTTGCTCATAGACCAAATATATACATGCAAAATTGGAAGAAGAAAAAAAAGAAAAAAAATATAAGAAAGTAAGAAGAGAGAAAGAGGTAAAATAACTGAAAAAAGAGGACAAAACAAACTAAGCATTATCTGCTCGTTTCTATAGACCAGCAGAAATGCACGGTACAGTTGTCCAAACCATCCTGCTTACATACGTAGATACATCTGTTTCCCCCACTCCCTTTCCTGGCCTCATTTCAGTAAGTTAGCAGCACAATTTGTCATAACTAAATATTGGAAGCAACCCAAATGCCCATCAACTGAGGAACAGATAAAGATTAGTAGTATTTGGCTATGGAGTATTATTCAGCTATTAAAAATAATAAATTTGAGACTTTTGTCTGTAAATGGATGTAACTAGAGAACATACTCTTTTTTTGGTCTTTTTAAAATTTATATATAATATATATATATATTTTATTTTTATTTTTTATTTTATTGAACTACAAATGTCAATTAGACAGTTTCAAGACACCTTAACATGACAGATTCGACAAATTAATACATTGCAAACTGTTTTCATAGTGTTTTGGTACCATACAAGGTGGATACATGATATTATATTTACAGATATTATTTTAGCAGATGTCTCTTATCAGTAAATTAAGAGAGTAGCTGCTTACTTATCTTATTTTTTAATACATGAATTATATCAATAATTCAATAATTATTTTCCTAGTGGATGACCGTAGTTCAAGAAGCCAACATAATATCTTGTCCAACCACCATTAGAGCAGATCTTGCCTCTCATAGGATTATGTAGAAGCACAGCATTATCTATCCCAACTGTACTGTCTATACACACACACATCATGATTTTTTTTTTCTACATCCCTTCCTTTGTCTACACCTGTCAAAGGTGGGGACTCCATTGTCTTTCAACTAACTTAGGCGCTTGAACTCGACACCACAATCCAACACAGTCTAGCATTTTACAATAGTGAGTTATTCAAAGAAGTTGTCGACCATAGCCATTTACAGCTCAGGTTAATATTATGGCCCCATGATGTATACTTCATTTTTATACTTTTCTGCTGGATGGTTAAGACCTGGATAGATCAAAACTTATATACCAACACATGAACTTTATATTTCTTATGTGGTCAGTGAAGTCCTCTCAGGGTTTATCTTGTAGTCCTGTATGTTATTCTGTAGATCCTTTGTGTCATCCATGTGGATGAGTCATGGCCAATGCTTGACCAGTTTGCTCTCTGTCAGAGCTTGAGAGAAAGTTTTCTCTCCATGTGACTCTACCCAGGCACACTATAGAATTTCAGTCTCTTTCCTCTGTGGCTCCATAATATCCTTGTTCAGAAAATTTGGAGCTCACCTGAGTTTCATGATGTTGCAGTACAGGTTCTCCTATGTCCTGAGTCTTCACTGACCATGAAAGGCTAGGTCCAAAATGTTGGCTGGCCTTGTGGCTCTTCTGTTTCTACAACTCTGACTTGTGATCTTAGGTTGTTAACCATCCAGAAGAAAAGCTGATTAGTATCCTGCAGCATATGCCATTCACTTTGCCTTATCTGACTCAATTAATTTTAATTGTTGTACATTTCATTTTGTATTTCTGCATTTCGCTTGTTATACTAGGGAGACTATATGATATTTACACATGTATGTCTGGTTTATTTCACTTATGACTATATGTTCAAGTGGCATCCACTTCAGTATAAATGCTTCAAACTTATCATTCTTAATAGCTGAGTAATACTCCATTATATAGAAATACCACATCTTTTTCAACCATTCCTCATGGGATGGACATCTTCGTTGTTTCCAAGATTTTGCTATCACACATTGCCCTTATATCTCTATGATACAATGTATCCAAATCCTTTGGGAAAATTCCCAGTAGGGGGATAGCCAGCTTGAATGGGATTTCTAGTCCTACTCTTTTGAGGAGTCTCCACACAGACAATGTTTGTACAAGTCTACATTCCCACCAGCAGTGAAGAAGTGTTCCCTTTTCCCCACAACCTCTCCAACATTTTTTCTTGGTTGATTTCCTTATGATAGCCATTCTTTCTGGAGTGAGATGGTATCTCAGTGTTGTTTTCATTTGCATTTCAAGAATGGCTAGCAATGTGGAGCATTTTTTCATATATTTATTTGCTTCTTTAATTTCGTCCTCTGAGAAGTATGTATTCATCCCAGATGCCCATTTTTGAATTGGGTCTTTTGGGGACAAGGAGATGGCTCAGTGCAATCAGCCCTTGCTTGAAGTGGGTCTTTAAATTTGAGGGCCCTGTTATATCTTAGTTTTTTATATAGACAGTAGTCCTCAGTCTGATTGCTTATTAGTTAGGATTTTTTCAAAACTTGTAGGTTGTCTTTTCACTCTGTTGACAATTTCTTTTGACATGCAGAAGCTCTGTAAGAAGAGTTGATCCCAGTTGTTGATTCTTTCAAGTGTTTCCCGTGTGAATATATGTTTGTTCATGAACTGTTTACCTACCCCTATGTCTTCAAGAGTTCCTCCTACTTTCTCTTCCAGGACATTGAGTGTTTCTGTTTTAATGTTTAGATCTTTAATCCATTTTGACTTTAATTTAGTGCATGGTGATAGAGCTGGGCCAAGTTTTAGTTTTCGGCATGTAGAAAGCCATGTTTTCCAGCACCATTTATTAAAGAGGCTATCTTTCTTCCAGTGATCTTGTGTAGCCCCTTTGTCGAAGATAAGATCGCTGAATGTTTTTGTAGATGCCTCTGCGTCTTCTAATCTATTCCACTGATTCTGAGGTCTATTTTATTTCCAATACCATGTTGATTTTATCACAGTGACTTTGTAGTATAATTTCAAATCAGGAGTTGTGATGCCTCCTGCCTTGTCTTTATTGGCCAAGATTGCCTTTGCTATTCTAGGTCGTTTGTGGTTCCAAATAAATTTTAGGATTGATTTCTCTATATCTGGGAGGTATGTTGGTGGCAGTTTGATAGGGATTGCATTAAATCTGTACAGCAATTTTGGGAGTATGGCTATCTTCACGATGTTGGTTCTTCCTATGCAGGAGCATGGAATATCTTTCCATTTTCTGAAGTCCTCAATAATCTCTTTTATTAGGGTATTGTAATTTTCCATGAAGAGATCTTTGACTTCCTTCGTTAAGTGAATCCCAAGGTATTTCATTTTTCGCAGTGCTATTGTAAAAGGTATTGTTTCTATTGTTTCCCTTTCAGTGTGCTTGTTATCAGTGTAGAGGAATGCTATTGACTTTTGAGTACTGATTTTGTATCCTGCTATGCTACTGAATTTCCCTATCAGTTCTAGTAGTTTTTTGGTGGAATTTGTGGGGTCTTCCAAGTAAAGTACCATGTCGTCTGCAAATAGTGATAATTTAACTTCTTCTTTACCTATTCTTATCCCTTTATTTCTCCCTCTTTTCTAATGGTTGTTGCTAAGGATTCCAAGACTATATTGAATAGGAGGGGTGATAGAGGATATCCTTGTTTTGTACCTGATTTGTTTTTCCCCATTTAGGATTATATGAGCTTTTGGGTTGTCATAGGTGGCTTTTATCAAGTTAAGATAGAGTCCATCTATTCCAATTTTCTGTAGGACCTTGAACATGAATGAGTGTTGGACTTTGTCAAAGGCTTTCTCTGCAACAATTGAGATGATCATATGGTTTTTAGATTTCAGTCTATTAATGTAATATATCATATTTATAGATTTTTGAATATTGAACCATCCTTGTATCCCTGGGATGAATCCTACCTGGTCATGGTGTATAATCTTCTTGATAATTTGCTGTATTCTATTTGCCAGGATTTTGTTGAGTATTTTTGCATCTATGTTCATGAGGGAGATTGGCCTGTAGTTCTCATTTTGGTTGTGTCTTTCCCTGGTTTTGGAATCAGTATTATACTTGCCTCTAGAATTGATTTTGGGAGGACTTTTTCCTTTTCAACTTCATGGAAGAGTTTGTGGAGTGTGGGGAATATATCTTTTATCAATTTCTAGTAGAATTCAGCTGTGAATCCATCAGGTCCTGGACTTTTCTCTGTCGGTAGGCTTTTTATTACGTTTTGTATCTCGTTGGCTGTTATCGGCTTGTTGAGAGTTGTAATAACTTCTTGATTCAGTTTTGGTAATTTGTACCTTTCAAGGTATATGTCCATTTCTTTTGTGTCTTCTATTCTGTGAGCATAAAGATTCTCAAAGTAACTATTGATAATCTTCTGAATTTCCACTGGATCTGTGGTGATTTCACCCTTTCCATTCCTTATCACTTGTACTTGAATTTTCTTTTGCCTCCTTTTGATGAGGTTGGCAAGAGGCCTATCAACTTTTTTAGCTTTTCAAAGAACCAACTTTTTGATTTGTGGATTCCTTGAACTGTTTTTTTCATCTCAATTGAGTTAATTTCTGCTCTAATCTTTATGATTTCTTCCCGTCTTTGTGCTCTGGGTTTTTTTTTTTACTCTTCTTTTTCTAGTTGTCGGAGGTGCAACATTAAGGTGCTAATTTGTTCCCTTTCTGTTTTCCTAATGTGAGAGTTCATAGCTATTATTTTCCCTCTAAGAACTGCTTTCATTGCATCCCATAAATTCCAGTAAGTTGTACTTGAATTTTCATTGAATTGTAGATATTGTTGGATTTCTTGTTGAATTTCTTCTGCAACCCATTGATTGCTGAGTAGGGTGTTGTTTAGTTTCCATGAATTTAGAGGGTTTTTCTGGTTTCTTTTGTCATTTATTTCCAATTTCATTGCATTGTGGTCAGATAGTATGCGTGGGATAATTTCTATTTTCTTGCATATACTTAGGCATGACCTCTGGACTAGTATGTGGTCTATTTTGGAAAGCTGAAAAAAATGTGTATTCAGCTGTGGTTGGGTGGAACACTCTGTATATGTCCACCAGGTCCATTTGTTCCAAGCTCTGGTTCAGTTGTGCTACTTCCTTGCTAATTTTTTTGTCTGGTTGACCTATCTTTTTGAGATAAGGGTGTGTTAAGATCTCCTGTTAAGATTGTGTTCTTAGACATTAAGTTTTTCATGTCCCTTAAGATTTGTCTTACATAGTTGGGAGCTCCTGTGTTTGGTGCATAGATATTTATGAGTGTTACTTCTTGCTCTTGAACTTTTCCCCTGACCAATGCATTGTAGCCTTCTTTGTGTCATTTGATCATTCTTGGTTTGAAGTTGAGACTGTCTGAGAGCAGAATTGCTACTCCTGCTTTTTTGTGAGGTCCTGGGGCATGTAGCATTGTTTTCCATCCTTTGACTTTGAGCCTATGAATGTCCTTTTGAGTTAAATGTGTTTCTTGTATACAGCATATTTTTGGATTTTGTTTCCTAATCCACTGTGCCAGTTTATTTCTCTTAATTGGAGAATTGAGTCCGTTTACATTTATGGTTATAATTGAAATGTGCTGACTTATGTTTGTCATGATATTTACCTGGTATTGTTTACTCCTTTGTAATCTGTGTTTAAATGACTGTCCTGTTTAGTGGGTTCCTTCCATTCTCATTCATGGAGTTCTGGTCGTTGTGGTCTTTCTCTAGAGCATCTTTCAGCAGCCTGTGAAGGGATGGCTTTGTCATCATGAAATTCTTTAGTTGTTCTTTGTCGTGGAAGTATTTCACTTCTCTATCAAACCTGAAAGAGAGTTTTGCAGGGTATAATAATCTGGGCTGGAATTTGTTTTCATGTAGGACTTGAAGAACTCTGCTGCATGCTCTCCTTGCCTTCATTGTTTGTGTAGAGTAGTTGGCTGTAATTCTGATGGGTTTTCCTTTGAATATGAGCTCCTTCTTCTCTCTAGCAGCTTTCAGTATATTATTTTTGTGTTGGATTTCTGGGATCTTAACTATTGTATGTCTCAGTGTGTTTCTACTTGGGTTGAGGTTATTTGGTGTTCTGTATGCTTCAGTGACCTGAATGTTGCATTGTTTCCTCATATTTGGGAGGTTTTCTGCGATTATTTCTCCCAAAATTCTTTTTATGTCATTTGTATTGACATTCTCGTTGATACCAATTATTCTCACATTGTTCATCCTGGCATCATCTTGCAGGTGATGGATTATTTTTTCCTGCATTCTCATTGTTCTTAAGAGGTCCTTTCTCACCTTTTCACTAGCTTCTCCAGCATCTTCAAGATCTGAAACTCTGTCTTCGCTTTCACTCAGACGGTTTTGTAGACTTGTGATTGCTATTTTTAGTTCTTCTATATCTCTTTGACTGTGTTTCATGTGTTCTATTTCTTTTCTGTGTTGCTCATTCAAGGAATCCATCATATTTCTGATCTCAATTTTTTTATCCATGTCTTCTTTAGAGGTAGTTATTAATTCTTTTTCTGCTGTGTTTCTTCCAAGTTGGATTTCCTCTGTATAATTCTGGACTTGTTTCGGTATTTCAGATCGTATGACTTCAAAAAGTTTGTTTTTGATTTCAGAACTTATTTCTGCTTTGAGTTCCTCATGATCTTTCTGCTGTTGTTTCTGTGCTTCAGATGCTGTTAATTCATATATATCAGCTGGAATAGTGCTCTCTGCTCTTCTTCTGGATGAGCATAGTTTTTCCACCCAATGTTTCTGGAATTCATTCTTTATTTCAGATACTATGCATTCAGATATTTCTTTTTTAATTTGGGGAATTCCTTTTCATTTTATTTTCTCCATGGCTTTGTGCCATTGTTCCTTTGCTGCTGTATCTGTTAATTCATTCATTGCAGCAGAGCTAGTGTCCTCTGCCCTTCCTGATGGACTCGAGGTCTGGGATTGCATTTTTCCCCTTCTCTTTGTCATTTTGTATGGTACTGACCTTTGACCTTTGGTGTAGAGCTTTGGTGCAGCTATAACCTTAGCTTGTTATGAGATTTGAGTGCCCATCTATTAAGTTTGAGATTTTCCAGATATGTCTATACTGGATCTAGCTGTTGTGTTCAGTTCCTTTTTTGCTGCAACTCCTTTGGTTCCCCTCTGTTGGTTCCCAGGGTCAGCCCTCCTGTGTTAGGCAGGTCATTCCTCAGGTGGGCGGGCCTGGGCTTTGGTGGGTCTTCTGGGCTCACAAAAGGATAGTGGATGATCTTATTCACTGAGTAGGCTGTACTGGGTTGGCCAGCCTGTGCTGGGTCCGGGTCTACAGGCCGTAACCGGAGAAGCCTGCGGAAGGTCCCTCCAGTGCAGTGGGCCTGGAACCCTCACTTACAGGCCAGGCTGTGCTGGGTTTCTGTCCATGGTTTGGACCGAGGATTGCTGAGAAATGTTCCTCCGACGTGGCAGGCTTGGAGTTCTCACTCCAGGCTGACCTGCAGTGGGTCTTGGGCACACTCTCACTGATCTGGGAAGCCTGGTGAGTCGTGCAAATTCCCACTTGCTGGGAGAGCTTGGGGCGGGATCCAGGAGGCTGCTGGAGTCACCTGCTGTCTCAGGCTGTGGGTCACGCTGTCTGTGGCCGGTCTCTGGGGCTGGGCGGGCATGGGCGGGATTGTTGTCTTTTTTTTTTTTTTTAATTTATTCTTTATTTCATTGAAGTACAAATATCAATCAGACAGTTTCAAGGCATCTTAACAAGACAGATTCCATAAATTAATACATTGCAAACTGTTTTCATAATGTTTTGGTTTTTTGTCTTTTTGAGACAGGGTCTCACTATGCAGTACAGGCTGGCCTTAAGCTCACTTTGTAGTTCAGGCTAGTCTTGAACTCACAGCAGTCCTCCTGCCTCAGCCTCCCAAGTGCTAGGATTACAGGCATGTGCCACCACACCTGGCTTGAGAACATACTCTTAAGTGACACAAATCAGACCCACAGGTGCAAACATCATATTGTTTTCTTAGTGTGAGAATGTGAAAGAGAAAATAAAATCTGAAGGGTACAATAGACACTGGAAAAAGGGAATGAACCTGTCAGATCATCTCTCTGCATTTGTATGCTCTCCTATCTTTTAAAAATATTTTCAGGCACGCTTTCTTGTACACACTGCCAATTAAGGGTAGGTTTCTAACTTATTTTTGCTGGTAGGGTCAATCATCTGCCACTTCTTTATCTGTGTGCACACACCCTCTCTTCTCCCAACTCTCTGGAGTCAGATTCTTCTCTGTGTTCTAATTAGCCCTTATCTGACTGTTTCCACTAAAGCCAACTGGTGTGTAATGAGAGAAACAAGAGTTGTGTCACTTCTCCTCCCCTCTTTTGGTTATTATTGTTATGTAACAAATACATAGTTATTTAAATAATAATGATTATTTTATCTTTCATGGTTCCTGTTTATCATAATTTGGGAAGAGCTCAACTGTTCAGTTCTGGATGAGGTCTCACATGCAACTGTAATCAGAAGGTCTCTGCATCTGGAACAGCAGGGACTGACAAGGCATTTCTCTTTCTCTGTGCAGCCTCAGGATTTCCCTATGTGATCTCTGCATGGGCCAGGGTGGGCTCTGTACAACGCGGCACCCATAGGGTGGTGGAGGTATTTACCCGGTAGCTCAGGGCTTCTGCATGGGTTAGAAGACCAGAAACAGAAGTTTAGATCTGACCTTGCAGATCAGTTGCCAAGGGTTGGATAAAATTATCCCCCCCTGCAAAATTTGTGTTGAAATTTCATTGATATTTGGGTGGTATTGGGAGGTGGGCATCTTTGTGAGGTGATTAGGTTAGGGGGTTAATGCCTTCATCTTGGGAGTATGTCTTCACAGCAGGGGGCTGTCATTACAGGGAAGCTGTGCCTTGCATTTTGCCTCTTCTGTACGCATGCATCCCTCCCCGCTTATGTCACAGTGGGAGCCTGCACAAACGTGTCTACCTGAGTGTGAAGCCAGCCACTCAGCCTTCAGAACCAAGATTCCCCAAACCCTCTATTGTTTATAAATCACTTGTTCTCAGATATTCTGTTATAGCAATGAAAAAGAGACCAGGACAATAATGCTATTTCCTGATGGAAGATGCAGTCATCTTTGGAAAATATAATCTGCTATAGTCCTCTGCCAGTTATCCATTCTAGTCTCCTTCTTGGATAATATGCTAAGCTCTTCGGGAAAATAGTAGAAAGCGAGACTCCTCCCCATGTCCACTTACCTAGTAAGGAATGTCTGCTCCTTCCAACAAAACCAGATTACATCTGTGAAGCCAAAATCTTTCTCCTTGTTGTAGTCCTCTCTTCTGAACTATGCAATTACAAATACTGGAGCACGTCTTGTGTTCTGCTAGCATCAGTGTGTGTGTTTCTCTTACCTGCACATCTGGTGTCATAAACTTTGGTGTTCCTGCTCATCTTTGCTGCCTGGTGACAAGACACCACCAAACTTTTGCCTTCTCATGGATATATGTTGAATATGTGTGTTGAAAGGGTGAATGGAAGAAAAGCAAAAGCAAAAGCAATGAATAGGGAGTGATGTGAAAAACATCATAACTGGGATTTTAAATGCTGTTCTTTGAAATTGCTGGGGCTCAATGTGCTTTCTAGTGGATGGTGGCTGAGTCATAAAATTCTAACTCTCCTCAAAGAAAGGTTTCATCAGAGACACCTATTATTTACTCCTAGTGTTGCTGGAAATGGTATTGCCTTTCATGTTCACAAGACCGGTGAAAGGCAGAATTGTTGACAGACCAACATGTAAATTAAAGGGTTGAATACATCATTAGCCATATGGTCTCCTAGGAATGGAGACTTGCCTGTAGTAGGTGAAATTTGTAGTGTTCTGGACCCTATGACCATATGGTTGTGTTTAGGGATGCCAGCAGAAATAAATACTTGACTTTTAGTACAAGATTATTTTTTGCTCTTCCTCTTCCACAGCCATAGAGATATGTTTCTGCTGCAAATTTAAATGTACAACATGAATAATTGTTTCAAATCTTTTTACTGAGTTGTTGGTGTTAATTTTAGCTTGTGGATGAAATAGGTTAATCATGGTCCATCTGTACCAAGGGTCTGTGACCCTGGACTGATTCTGATGTGGGCCAGGAGCACAGTTTAGACCTCATGGTTGGGCTCAGCTGTGGCCCCTTGAACTGGGCTGATTTCTGACCCAAGACCAACACCAGAGCTAGCACTATAAAAGATGGCCTGGCTCTATAAAATATCCCCTTCAATGGAAATCAGGTACAAGAGAAACTGTTCCAGTAACCAGCAGTTGGGAATAAAACAAACACCACGAGGATTTACAGCAACATTAGACAAATTAGATACTTAGGGATAAATTTAATGAAAATTTAAGACCTGTACACTGACAGCTACAGAGCATTGCTGAGAGAATTTTAAAACTAACAAAGTGAAGATATTCTGTTTCATGGTTCAAATAAGTCAATATTATTAAAGTATCAACTCTCCCTAAATTGATCTGTGGATGTCATACAATGAAACCAAAATTTCAACAAGGTGTGTTGTTAAATAGTCCAAAGGGAAGAGTTGGAGCAAGGGTACCCCTTGATACCAAGAATTATTTCAAAGCTAGAGTAACCACAGACTTTGGGTCTCATAGCAGGAGAGAAAAATAGATCAATGGAACAGAAGTAGAGATTCAAGAAATAGACATGTAGGGCCAGCCTGATAGCTCAGAGGACTAAAGCGCCTGCGTAGGCAGCGCACAGAGGCTGAGGTTTGGTCCCTGGGCCTCCTGTGCTGGCCGCACTCACAGGGTGCACTGAGACAGTGATTAAGACTGGGTGTAGTGGGGCACGCCTGTAACCCCAGCACTTGGAAGGCTGGGATCACTACCAGTCTAATCTACATAGTGAGACCATGTAGACACTGTAGACCCTGTCTTAAATAAGGACAAAAAAAGAAAGAAGAAAAAAGGAATAGACACATATTTTGTTAATAAGATTCTGCAAATGGCACTTCAAGGGACAGACTTCCTGGGAAGTGGCACTGGAACAGTGGCACATCTGTACATCACCAAACGAGCTTCAAGCCCTGTGTTAGGCAGCCTTTCTGTTGCTGACTATGCCCAAGTCCCCACAGCTGAAAAGGAGGAGAGGATTATGTGGCTCACCATCCAGAGGTTTCCGTCCATGGTTGAGGCTTCAAGGCAGGAACATTGTAAGAAAAATCAGCTTTGGAAAGCTGCTTGGCTCACAGTGGCCAGAAAGCAGCGCCAGAAAAGCCATACTGGGATGAGCAGGTAAGAGTCCACAAAGTACCCAGGCCACAACCCACCTTACAAAGGACTGTTTTTTGGGCAGGCCAGATAGCTCAGTGGACTAAAGAACCTGTTTTGGCAAGCCTAGGGGCCAGGGTTCAATCCATGGTCCTATAATCTGAGCCGGTCCTGCCCCCAGACACACTGAGCTCACAACCAATTCCAGGTGACGTGTGCCTGTAATCCCAGTGCTCAGGAGGCTGAAAACAGGAGGATCACTATAAGGCCAAGTAGCATAGTGAGATCCTGTATCAAATATATAAACGAAAATCAAACAAACAACAACAACAAAAAGACAAAGGACTTGTCCTTCACTGGGGATTTTTTGATCCAATGAAGTTGGCAAATTGGGATTAAAAGTCAAAATTCATAACTCAAACCCCACATAAACATGAGCTCCAAATGAACCATGGACTTCCAGGATGAACCTCGAAACTATAAAACAATAGAAAATCTTCTTGATTTTGAGTTAGACAAAAGCACAGTCCATAATAAAATCAGTATATTGGACTTCATTGCAACTAATAACCTTTGGATGAAAATTAAAAGATAAATCACAGAGTGGAAGAAAAATTTTCAAATCACATATCTGCAAATACATTTGTATCTCACATACATAAAGATTTCTTAAAATATATTAATAAATGCCATCTAATATAAAAATGAGCAAAATATTTGCCTACTTTGCAAAAGAAGGTATGCAGATAGGAAATAAGCAAATAAAAGATGCTCAATGTCATTATTCTTTAGGGAAACATCAATGAAAACCACAGCAAGCCAGGCATTGTGGGGACCCCAGCATGCTGGGTGACTGAAGCAGGAACATGGAAAGTTTACGTTCAGCCAGCGCAATTTAATGTGACCTTGCTTTGTGGGGACGGTTAGAGAGATGCAGGTAGGGCTGATCTAGGACGACTTGGGAGGCTGATGGCTGTGTATTTACCCCAGGCTTACTGAACGCTTCGTGCTTGGGACAGCTAGCTCTGGTGAAACCATAGCACCCATTTGCTGCGATCCCTTCTCCCCTGACCTTTCCTCAACCCTGACACTGTCTCACTTCCAACTGCCTCTTCTCGCACTGACCCTGCGTTCTGGGTTCTCTGCTGGGGCCTCTGGCTCTGAGCCAGTCCCACCTCCCTTCCCCATTCTTTGTGGAGGTGAAGGTGAGGAGCCTTGCGGGGAGGGGGAGCACAGGCAGGAGGGGAGCGCGGGAGGGCAGCGAGGGGCCCTGGAGCCCAGACTGCTGCCTGACACTGCAGTTTCAAATATAAAATAACACAAAAGGGCTAGGGATGGAGCTCAGAGTGAAGACCCTGGATTCAATCTCCAGTACTGCAGAATAGAACAAAGACAAACATCTACATGGAATGAGTAAAATACTTCACACCTGTTAGACTGGCTGGGCTTGGTTGACAGGCCAAATGCTGAAGGGTGTGTGCAGCCCTTGGGCCTTCCACACACTGCTGGTGGAGATGTGGGGTGGTACAACCACTTTGGAAAACAGTTCCTTAAAAATATGCATTAACTATGTGATCCATCTGTCCTACCTTTATTTTTTTTAATTCTAAGTCTTCTAGTTTTAAAGAGAATAAAAAATAAGAAGAAAAACATTAAAAATAATACATAATTTCAAAAGAAGATGATAGGAAAGCAACAAGGCTTGTTATATTGCATATTGTTGTCTGCAAAGTAGTTGCTCAGGTACTAACAGAAGCACATAAATTGGTAAAAAAAAATGCCAAAAAACCCCCAAATTTTTCATTAAGTATTGACTGTTCCTATCAATAAACTACTAGAAAGTAGTAGTACCAGGCTGCTTAGATAGCTCAGTGCACTAAGTGCCTGCTTAGGCAAGCACAGGGACCTGGGTTTAATTCCCAGCACCACAAGCCATGCAGTTCCTGGCCCCAGGTGTGCTGAGCCAGCTACCGAGAATGCATGCCTGTAATTCCAGCACTGGGGAGGCTGAAAACAGGAGGTTCACTATGAGTCCGAGCTGAGTAGTGAGACCCTGCACCAAATACATTAAAAAAAAAAAAAAAGAAAGAAAGAAAAGAAATTAGTAGTACCATTATCTTGGCTATCCAAGCTGGGCGCCAACCCTTTAACACACGGACCTCTGGGAGGCATCCCAGATTCCAACTACAGCAACTGCAGCAAGCCTCAGTGTGGTGCCTGGGGTGCTGTGCAGAAAGGAGTCCGCACCTCGGCTCAGGAGCAGTGACGGGAAATCAGCGGGGAGAGGACCGCGACGCTCCAGGCAGGGCGGCAGCTTTCGTCCAGCAGCTCTGTGGTCTTCTTCTCCTTCCTGTCTTCCCTGCCCTCCTTCTGGTGTCCTCCTTTCACCAAAGCCCAGCCAGAAGCTGGAAGGTCCACGGTACTGCTCTTGCCCATTCAGGTCAGCCTCCTGGGGCCAGGCAAGGTCTGAGGCAGAGAGTGCCACAGAGGAGTGTCTGGCTTCACTTGTGCACCAAGTAGAAAAGCATCGGGGAAGGGTCACAGGCTGGAGGAGTGCCCTAGTTGGGCCTGCCCCTGCTTTTCCAAGCTGGTTTGTCAGCTGGTGGGCCTGCTGCCCTGGCCCCCAGCCTGTCTTTTAAATGGACATGCTAATGGGAATTTGTTGTTTTTCCTGCCAGGCTCAGTTCTACTTTATTTAGCAACAATACCTGCTTTTATTTTAGGGCTCCACCCATCTCCCATTGTTCAGTCTACTGCTTCAGGTGGGCGTTATAATCCCGCAAGGGTGAGCGTGTGGCCTGGGCCCTCCCAACCAGTACACGCCCTTCTTCCAGCCTCTGTGGCCCAACTAAGTGCGAGTACAAGGCTCCACTAGAAGTTAGGAAACACAGTGAGTCTGGTGCTAGGAATGCCAGGAAAAGGCGGGAGGAGCTGTGGCTTCCTCCTTACTGTTAGGAGGGACAAACTTGAGTCACAAAAGGGAATGAACCCAGCAGAAAACACAGCTGCCATTTTTGAGTCTAGCTGAGCCTAAAGGCAGCACTACCTGTGAACTCTGCAGTTAGGTGAGCCAAGAATATATTTTCAGATTCATCTTGTTGAGTTGGATGTGGTGTCACACTAAAATGAGTCCGATATGGACAATTGCCCTGTACATTGATTCCTTTTTCTAGGTAATAATTTCAGTGTGAGTCTGAGGGTAAGATAAATAGGCACAGTCATAATTCTTCACAGCTGTTACATACATCATATACTATATTATACTGTATTCCTTGAAAGAACACTCTTCATGATATTCTAGCCTAACATAAGGCCAATTTACATGGCAGTCGTCTGTAAATGTAATAATAGGGTAGTTGAGATTTCTGTTTTAAAACACATTCTTGCACAATTACTTCCTCATTAAATTCACACAGAAAGCCGAGGCTGGAAATCAAGATTGATATCACATATCTACTAAGTGGCTGTCTGGGTGGAAAATGGAAATCGTGCTAAAAGTTAAAATCTGCTATTTGACTGAATTGACAAAATAGTGAAATTCCAATTGATCTAATACCCAGTGGCCGATGCTTTGGTAATTTCTCTTAACAAAAACTGTGGCTTGGGAATTATGGAGTTCTCTTTCAGTCATTGATTGGGTACTCTTATTTAAATACCTCCATTTCAATATAATACATAGATTTTCGAGTAACTGAATTTTGGAAGGGGGGGGGGAGCATTCTAAAGAACATGGCTTTACGGTTAAAATTTTGAAAGTCATCACTACCATCTTTGTACTTAAAAAATTTATGGGGCCAGCCAAGCAGCTCAGAAGACTAAAGCACCTGCAAGCAGGCACAGGAGCCAAGGATTCGATCCCTGGAACTGCCATGCTGGCCCTACTCCCAGGGTACATTGTGGTGGTAATTGAGACTGGGCATGGTGGTACACACCTGTAATCCCAGCTCTTGGGAGGCTGTAAACAGGTGGATCACTATGACTATGATCTAGTAGTGAGACCATGAACGGCCTGTAGACCCTTCCCTAAAAATGAAATTAAAAAAATAGAACTCTTTTTGTCTTAAGACTTATTTTTCTCTTTTCATAACAACTTTATGAAAATATAATTCACATGCAATAAAATTTTCTCCTATAAAGCGTTGAATTCTTTGATCTTTGGTATGTTAACAAAGACACACAATTATTACCACTAGCTCACCCTGCATTATTTTCATCTCCCACAATAGAATCCCATAGCCATTTGTGTAGGTTCCCCTAAAGCTTCATGTGCTCACAGTACTTTTTCAGAGATGGCTGTATCTAGAATGTGTGTTGCTGGTAGTGAGGGTATGAGTGCTACACTTGCCTCAGAAAGTCCTCTTTCTGTCTCTGGTTCTGTCTCTGTCTCTGTCTCCCTCTCTCTCCTCTGTCTCTGTCTCTGTTTCTGTCTCTCTCTCTCTCTCTCTCACTGCATTGTTACACTCTGCCTATTACAAACTGTTTTCATCTGAAATGCTCTGTGCTATGCCACCCTGCCTTAGAGCCAGCCGACTATGGGCTGAAAACTCTACAAGCTGTAAGTTTTCCTCCTTTAACTTTGGGTATACAGTATTGTCTCAACAACCAGAAAAGTAACTAAAAGACCCCATTAGTGATCCCGCCTATTCCCCTCACCACAGCCTCTGGTAACCACCAGCAATGCATTGCTGTCTCAATGCATTTGCCTACTTAGATATTTTGTGAGAGCAGAATCACATCATGGATGACCTTTTGTGGCTGACTCCTTTCACCTAGCTGTTTCCAAAGTTCATACTCATTGTAGGACAGGAATTTTATTTTTGGCCTGAGCTTATAAAGAAGGAGAACCTTGATATAGGTAAGAGCGTAGAGCCTCCCTAATCCTTTCCATGCTGGGCTTTCAGTCCACTTCCACACCACAGCCAGAAGGTGCTCTTCAACTATACCTGAGCTGGTGGCTCTTATCACCTGCCCTCAGAGTGACCTGGGAGCTCCTGCTCTACCCGCAGCTCTGCCAGCCTCTCTTGTCTGAGTCTGTTCCCGGAGATGCTCTACTCAGGTCGTCCCCTCCATTCCCTCCATCCTCTCCATCTGTGACTGTTCTTTTTCTGTCTCTTTCCATTAATTCCTTAGGTCCCTTCTGCGGACCTCAATTCAGGTGTGGCCTCCTCAATTCTGGGTCATCTACCTTAATTACTTTTCTGCATAGTGTTTATTCAGTTTGTAATTATACCCCCGTCAGTATAAGTATTTCATTAATTTTTATATCGCCTACCTTTCAGAGACCAGAGCTCCCATCTGTGTGATTTACTTTAGAAACTCCATAATTCTTAGCACATAGGAAATGCCCCTTCGGTCTCAAATAATTTCTTCAATATTTTCCTTTTTGGTGTGTTATTAATAGAATACTTTGAATATTGGAAACTCTGTCATCCGGAATATTGGATTGACCTTTGTCTGACCAGGCTGTGTAACAGAGTTCACTGTTCTTTGTTTAATATTGACCACACTGATCAATAATAGTGGGTGAGAACCAGGCAGAGTGCAAAGGAACTATATATTACCCCCTCCCCATTTGGGTTAGCACAACCCTCTTCACTGCTCTGTGTGTCTGTCTCCCTGTCTCTGTCTCTGTCTCTCTTTGTGTCTCTGTCTCTCTTTTTCTTTCTCTGTGTCTCTTGTCTCTCTCTGTCTCTCTGTCTCTGTCTCTGTCTCTGTCTCTGTCTCTGTCTCTCTCTCTCTCCTAGCCAGAGGAGAACAGTTTTTAAATTAAATTGAAGACCTCTTTCCTTTCCAAATGAGACTCAGCACATACATATGCTTTTCTCTTTTTTGAAAAAAAAGAAGCCCTACATTTTCATAGAACAATAAATGACATGATCTCATCTTTTTATAAGATAATTATATTAGAAAAACTCTTAAAATTTTACATACGGTTGATTTAAATATCTTTAATGACATATGATAAACTCTGACAGATTTGTTTGTGCAAAGAATAATTGATATCCTGAGGGACCAAATAAAATGTTCTGGGAATCCCTGCCTTCAGAGTTGTCCTGAAACTCCAAATTAATGTTGAGCATCCGTCTACACCAGCAAGCAGCCCCACCTCTCCTCATGCCCTCCCCTCCCCCTCCTACCCTGGCCAGTGGACATTTGCCAGCACTGGGACAGTTTTCCACTGTCCCAAATGAGGAGCAGGAAGTAGCTGTCTGGTAGAGGTCAGGGCTGCTGCTACACGTCCTGTAACGCTCTGGCAGCTTTCACTGTGGAGAATCACGGAGTCCAGAGGGCACTGATCTCTCCAAAAAGAAGATGCTGCTTGGGGTGCTGTTGAATCGCAATGAAGCAGTCCTTTATTCTTTCGTTAACTAACAGCTTGTGGAACTGCTGAGTGATAAAATGCACCTTCCTGTATCACTTAGCTGGCATTTCTTTAGCAAGTTCTTCATGCCGGAGACCTGGATCGCGACTATGGAAGCATGGTTTGAAACATTCTTGCTTCCCTGCTGATAGTCAGGGAGGCAGATACATAATCTCAGTGCGTTTAGGGATTATGGTCACATGCATGAAGGACACCATGTCTCATCTGGGATTCAAAGAGGCTTCGCGGAGGACACGGTGTGCCCGGACTGCACCTCTAAGGCTGATAAAAGACTGGGGCTGGAAGAGCATCCTTGTCTGGGGAGCTATCACAGACAGAGGCAGGTGAACCGCCATCTGCGAGGAACCTGATTCTGCTGTCACGACATTCAGGCAGAGCGGAGAGATGAGACCTGAAGGATGGGCAGGAAAAGTAAAGGTGGTCTTGTGAGCAGGCTGGGAGGTGGTAGGAAGGGGAAGCAAGGCACAGGCTTGCGAGCAGAGAAACAAAACTCACTTTGCATTTCATACAAATAACTCTAGTTACCCTGGAAGTGATGGACTTTAGGGGTCAAGAGGGGCTGCAGGGGGACCGATTAGGAGGGTGTTGCCGCGGTCCAGGTGAGAGATAATGAGGGCCTGGGTTTGAGCTGTGCGGAAAGGTGGAGGAGAGGATTCGACTGGGCTATTAGTGAGACAGACTCAGCAGGGCAGCTACTGATTGGTTGTGAAGTCCGAGGGAGAAGGACCCCATGTTGCTGGCTTGGGTGTCATTGGGTAGAGTGGTCTTTAACCGCAGAGTGGGGTAACAGAGGAGAAACCCACTTTTGGCAATATTTAATGACACTTCCATCAGGAAGCGCGTGTTGAACCCTCTGGAGGTCAAGAGTAGAGATGCCAACTTCGGCGCCTGCAGCACAGAGGGAGGAGCTCAGGGCATAAGATAATGAAAAGCGCAGAGCGCTACACTGGCCAGCGCTGCCGTAATGGAGTGAACAGGAGGAGGCGACTCACACAGCACGCTTACTTTTGCACAATTTTGGACATGGGGAGGCCAAGTTCCTGTGAGGTCAGTTTCCCCCTAACCACTGTCCTACTTGGATATGGCTTCCGGCTTCCGCTCTCCCTACAAGGCCTTTTCTTTGCACACGGCCATCCTTCATGCCTTTCTCTCTCTTTTTATAAGGACATAAGTCATATATATAAGACATAATTTAAACATAATTACCCCTTTAAAGTTCTCTGTTCAAATCTGGTTTTTGCAATTAAATGAATACTTGTGTTTTTCCAAATTCATATGTGATGGCATTGAAAGATGGGGCATTTGGGAGAAAATTAGGTCGTGAAAGTGTCACCATCGTGGGTGAGATTAATGTCCTCGTAAATGGAACATCAAAGAGCTTTCTTGTCATCCTGATGCCATGGAACAGTGTGAAGAGAAGCAGTCTGCAACCTGGTAAAGAACCCTGCCAGAAACCATCAACCTGTTACCCCAATCTGGGGATTTCACTCTTCAGAAATGTAAGAAATTTTGTTGCTCACATTTTCTTATGGTGGCCCAAACTGATTAAGCTGGTTGTGTTGGGGGTTAGTGCTTCAGTGTATGACTTTGAGGAGGACAGAATTTAATCCATACATTATAAATGGGAGAGTAACAGGAAGCCCAGTTCTGCTTTGTGCTTCCCCTTGGCACAGGGCAGCAGAGCTATGGACTAACCAATGGATCTGCTCCTGGGTGAGGACAAGGCCTGGGGAGACAAGGCCATCCTGGAGGGCCAGCAGAGCCAAGGAGAGACTGCGGGCCAGGCCAGCAGCTTCAGGGACACCAGGACTACTCTTCCAAGGTGACTGGGTGAGAGACAAGTGCAGCCGAGAGGGGTGACCTAAGAAGCACAAGCTCAGGCTGGGAAGGGCCTGGGTCTTATCCTCTACTGGGAGAAACCAGATGTCTTAATCAGTTTTCTCATAGCTGAGACAAAATACCTAATACCCAGAGTTGAAGGAGGACAGGTCATTTCAGCTCACAGTTTGTAGAGGATGCAGTCTGTACTTGGCTGGCTCCAAGGTGGGGTGGCACAGTAGAGGGGCATCATAGCAGAGAGGCAGTTCTTGGCAGGAAGAAAGCAGCAAAGCCACGACACAGTAGCAACCAATCAGGAGCAGCAATGACAGCAACGGCCCTCTTATCCCTTAAGGCTACCTGCCTTTGGGTGGTGCCAGGACACCCTGAGTGAGGCAACCATCAACCCAGCACCACATTCTTAATCTCAATAACACACACCCTAATCCAACCACCTTCCAAACTCTATGACCTCACGAGGCTCTGGGGGACATTAGATCCAAGCTAGAATCCAGGTCTGATAAGTTGACTTGAAGTTGCCCGTCTGAATTCCATTCCTGTGGCCTTCATATAGCAGAGACCAGAAGGCTGATTGCTTTTCCCATCTACTAAGATGAGCCAAGACACGAGCCTAGTTGGTTACCCATGTCTGGGGTTGTCACCGTTTGTGTCCCCGCAAAGCCTCATGCAGTCATCGGACCTGCTTCTAGAGATTGTGATTAATTCATGATCCATTGCTGGGATTATGGGTGTGAGCACTACAACTGGCCTGGGGTGGGTAATCTGCATTACAACATGAGGAAAGCAGAGAAGCCTGGGAGCCCCTGCTTCTGCTGCTGCTTCTCCTTTGCTGTTTGCTGTTTTCTGCCACCAAGAACTGCTGGCCTCTGCCACGTGCCACCCTGCCTGGGAGCCAGCGGAGTACAGCCTGAAACCTCCACTAACTGGGACTTAAATAAACCTTTCCTTCCTTAATTTTGGGTGTCAGGTATTTTTTTCCCAGCAATGAAAGAAAATTAACTAAGACAGGGCTGACTGCACAGAGGTGTGTCAGGAGCGGAAAGCGCAGCCTGCAGAGCCACAGGCCTGAAAGCTGAGTGAGCAAACTTGTGACTTTCTGGATTCAAATATTGCACACCATGAAAAGAAACCACTCATGAAAAACAGTTTTTTTCCCTACTCTTATTTTACAATTCTTAAAGTTTTCTACTATTTCTCTCTCTTTCATAGGTTTTTTAGGAGTTTGACTTTTCTCTTTCTTTCTCTCTTCTCCTTTGAACTTTTTTCTCCATTCTTACCTGTCTTTTATCTCCTATATTTTGCTGTTTTTTCTTGTTCTCATTCATTCTTTACATTAATTGTTTTTCTAATACTAATAATTTCCTCTTACTCTGCAATAGGATCCCCATCTCTATTTCTTTCTTGTCTTCTACTGGTTAATTTTTTTTTTTTTTTCGTGGAACTGGGGATCGAACTCAAGCCCTTGCACTTGCCAGGGAAGCCCTTATTTTACTGAGCCATCTCCCTGTCTCCCCACTGATTAATTTTTGAAATCCTTTTTCATTTTCTAGTTCTCCATACCCTCTGTATCTACTAGTAGTTTTTGTGAATCTTTAAACTGCTAATTAAATTTGTGCCATTATTGTTGAATTCTGTTCTATTGTTAGTGGAGGTAAAGTTGTTTTGTTTAGTAGATAGTTACTGTGGGTCTATATTTTGTTAGTTTTGGTAATTATACCACAATTCTCTTTTCTATGGTTCAGGGTGGTTCTTAGGGCTTTTTACCCAGTTTTTCTTGGATGTTATTATCGTACTGATTTTATTACTATAGCCAAAGTGACATAGTTGTTGCTTTTTATTGGTTTTCTTAGTGAACCATTAGCTGGACCACTTTGGTGTCATTAGCAGTACTGTGGCCTATCTCCAGAGAACTGGCTACATATGTCATAATCTCATTTCCTGAAAATAATGGAGATTGGGTGCTGGGATAGAAGCAAAAGCCAATAGTTAGGCACTCTCAGTGTGATGGAAAAGTGGACACCAACTAGATGGGTCTCCCTGCTGCTAGCTAAGCTTTCTATTACAGTGAACCCACACGTTTCAACACAAAGAGAAACATGGCAATGAGATGCCTGAAAAAGTGCCCAGCTCCCCCAGATCAGGGGCACATCCATCAGTGGGGAGGAAATCAGAAGCCATGCCACCCTCTTATTCCAAAGATAACAGAGATGACCAAACAGATGAACTGGCAAGCTCATTGAAGATACAATTAAATAGAAAATGGGCCTAAGAAACAAAAATATCAGTGAGTCTACAGAAGATACTAGCTGAGCTAAATAATACAGTGCAAAATCAAGAATGACCAGAATAGGAAAGAATGAGAGTCCATGAAAAGGTACCAAGAAAAAATTCAAGCTTCAAAATTCTAATCTATGTGCAGCTGCAGTAACCTGTCTGAGGATGGAGTGTCGGGACTAGGTCTGGTGTCAGTGAACAATTACTCAGAAATACCTTAAAAACAACAAAAGAACGTGAAAAATAGACCCAACAGCTGTTTGATGACACACCCATAAAAAATGAATCCAAGATTAATTGGAATTAGTAAAAAAAAAATCAAAAGGGAGTGCAAATGGTGTGACAAAATCAATTTATTGAAATAATAGCAGAAAAATTTCCAAGTAAGGGGAAAGAATTCAACATACAAATAATTGCTATACATAGAATACCAAATAGACACAATGAGAAGAGAACCTTTCCTAATACAGTGCAGTTAAAATTCTAGAAATCCAACCCAAGAACAGGATCTTTCAAACTGTTAGAGAAGAGCAGCAAATCATTTATGAATGTGAACAAGGGAAATATAGCAGACTTCAGTATGAACCCTAGAGACCAAGAGAGGTCACAGTGGTCTTTCAAGTCCTAAAATAAAACAACTTACAACCCAGTCTGATATATTTGGCAAAACTATCTTTCAAGGTTGATGGAGAAACAATATTTCCATGACAAAGAGCACATCAAGAAATTCAGGACCAGGCTGGGGAGATGGCTCAGTGGAATAAGCGCTTCCCTGGCAAGCACACGGACCTGAGTTCAATCTCTGGTTAAGCCAAAAAAAAAAAAAAAAAAAAAAAAAATTCAGGACCACTAAACCAGTACTCCAAAATTTCTCAAGGATATCCTAGAAAGAACAAAGAGTCTAGCACTGCCAAAAAGTCCAGTCGAAAATATGTTCAAGGAAATTCTGGTAAGCAATGAAGCACAAGGGAAGAAAAGAGAATCCACAATAGGGAAAATAATTGCGATGACAGGAATAAGTCGATACCTTTCAGTAATAACCCTCAATGAGAATGGTCTCAATTCCCCACTTGAAAGCCACAGATTGGCAGAATTGATCGTGAAGTAAAACCAACACTATGCTGTACACCAGAAATATATTTAGCTCCAAAGGAAACTCATACACTAAAAATGATATTCCATGCAGCAAGACCCTGACAAAAAGTAGGAATGCTCATCTTATTTTCAGACAAAATAGACTGCAAGCAAACACTGATCAGAAAAGGCAAAGAAGCTCACTATACAATACTTAAGGGACCAAGTCAACAGGACGCGCATGGGCACCGAGCGCTGACACTCCCAGTATCATAAAGCAAACATGATTGAAAGTAAAATATTAGGTAAAATCAACACACATACAGCAGGGAAACTCGGTACCTCACTGTCACAAGTAGACAGATCAACTAGACAAAAAGCCAACAAGGAAATATCAAGACAGAACCAAACCATAGGACAAATGGACTTGATAGATATCTACAGAGCATTTCACTGAACACCAACAGAGCACACATTCTTCTCCGAAACACACAGAATTTTCTCCAAAGTATACTGCACACTAGCCAATGAGGCACACTCATTTATGCAAATAATTTAAATTATTCCATGCATATTAGCAGGTGGCAACATAATGAAACTAGAAAATAATTGCAACTTTAAAAAAAATGTATGTGTTTGGTACAGGGTCTCACTATGCAGTGCAGACTCATTGTGATCCTCCTGTTTTCAGCCTCAAGGCTCAGTGGCCAGCGGGGCTTGCACATCATGTGCTGGGGATTGAACCCAAGGCCCTGTGTTTGCCGAGCAGGTTCTTACACCACTAACCTATCTCTCTGGCCTAAAGACAAGGTCAATCTTTTTGTTGTTAATGTAGTACTGGGTACTGAACCAGGGGCTTTTTTTTTTTTTTTTTTTTTTTTTTTTTTTTTTTTTTGATTACCAGAGATTGAACTCAGGACTCTGAGTAGAATAGCTTATTCTACTTAGCTATCTCGCCATCTCTGAACCCAGGGCCTAGAAAACAATTGCAAAAGAAACCACAGAAATTTTGCAAAGGCATGGAAATTAAACAATACCCTCTTGAATAATCACTGGGTCACAGAAGAAATCAAGGAAGAAACCAGACAGCTCAAAACACTGGAATCTCTGTGACACAATGAAAGGAATCCTAAGAGGGAAGTTCATGGTTATGAATGCTCACATCAGAAAGCATGGTGACTACGACTGAGCAGCTGCATGGTCCACCTCGAAATTGTAGACAAAGCAGAACAGTCTAAATACAAAGCTGGTACAAGGAAGGAAACAGATCAGACCAGAAATTAATGAAATTGAGACTGGAAAAAGTACAAGGGACCCCTGAATCAAAGAGCGGAATCTTTGAAAGAATAAGCAAAACAGACAAACCCTTAGCCAATCTTTTTTCATGTTTCTTTTCTTTTCTTTTTTTTTTTTAACCATTTATTTAGTTATTTACTTGGTACAGGGTCTCTGTATTCAGCTCAGACTCATAGTGATTCTCCTGTCACAGCCTCCTCAGTATCCTTAGTCAGTCTTATAAAAGGAGAAAGAAAAGATTCAAATCAATACAATTAGAAATGAAAAAGGTGAAATCAAAATGGGGTGAGTTGAAATTCAAAATACTATTAACAACTACTTTGTGAACCTGTATACTAATAAAATGGAGAACTCAAAAGAAATGGATGGATTCTGAGATACATATGTACTACCAAAGCTGAGCCAAGAAGATATAAAAATACTAAATAATCCAGTGCTAGGCAATGAAATTGAAAAAGTAATAATAAAAGCCCTACCAACTAAGAAATATCTAGGTCTTAGTGGATCCAGTTCCAAATACTACAAGGATTTAGAGAAAATCTAATGCTAATACTTCTCAAACTCAAATTTTTAAGGAAATTAGAGGGAAAGGATAGTCCTAAAGTCACTCCTGGTAGCTAGAATTGCCCTAATTATAAAACCAGAAAATGGCACAATCAAAAAATTGAACTATAGATCAACCTTTTAAGTGAACATAGATGGAAAAATTCTTAACAATATAGTAGCAAAGAAAAGTTAACAGGTCATCAAAAAGATGATATATCAAACATCACATAAACAGAAATAAGGACAAAAATTACATGATCATCTCTACTGACATAAAAAAGCCTTTAGCAAAATTCAGCATCCTTTCATGATAAAATCCTGTAAGAAAATAGGCATGTAAGGACCTTGTCTCCATCTGATAAAAGCCATTTTGTGACAAACCCCTTCCCATCATCATATTAAATGGGGAGAAGCTAAAAGCTTTTCTTCTAAAATCAAGCACAAGTCAGCGATGCCTTTCTTTACTTCTCCTGTTTGATATAGACTGGAAACAGTGAGAGTAACTAAGCAAGAGAGAAATAAAAGGGATATTGTATGAGAAGAAAGAAGTCAAATCATCATTATTTGCAACTAACTTGGTCCTTTACACACAAGACCCAAAATTCTACCAAATGACTCCTAGAGTCAAAAACTAAATTCAGTAGCATAATACAAAGTCAGCACACACAAACGAACAGCACACCTGTACACCACCAATGAACTCATTGAGAAACAAATTAGGAAAGTGATACCTTTTACAAGAGCTTAGCCTCAAGAACAATTAAGTACTTAGGAATTAACCAACCAATGAAGTTAAAGACGTCTACTATAAAAACAACAGTACTGTAAAAACTGAAGAGGATGCAGATAATGGAGAGCCATCCCCTGTTCCTGGGTAGGCAGAATGAATACAATAAAAATGATGTCAAGATTATTGCAGTCTCAGTCAAATGCCAATAGCAGTCTTCACAGAACTAGAGAAGCAATGTGAAATTCATACAGAATCAGAAGAGACCTGGAATAACAAAAGCAATCCTGGGAAACAAGAGCAGGGCACAAAGCAACATGATCTCTGATTTCCAAATTACAAAGTTACAGTGATAGAAAGAGCATCGTAGTGATAGAACATAGACAGGTCACTCAATGGAACCGAGCTGAAGGGGAAGAAACAACTCAAGGTGCACTCAGCCTTGATCTTTGACCTACTTGATCTTTGATGAGGGGGCCAAACTCTCCCATAGGAAGAAGGGCCTCTTGAACAAAGGGTGCTAAAAAACTAAACTAACCACTTACAGACATTGAATCTAGACCCCTTTTGTAAAAAATCATATACTAAAGTCTAAAAGGATCAGAGATCTAAATGTTAAAAACTGAAACAATCTTCTGGAAGTTAAAATAGAACTTATTATTATTCTGTATTTGGTGTAGTGTCTCATGCAGCTTGGACTCGTAGTGATGCTCCTGTTTTGAGCCTCCCCAGCGCTGGGATTGCAGGGTGCAGCACCACTCTTGGCCTCCGTGGCCAGCTCAGTGTGCCCGGGGGTGAGGCCAGTGTGGCATGTGGTGCTAAAGCAGCTCAGTCTGCTGAGCTAACTCCCTGGCCCTTAGGCAGAACTCTTGAAGACGTAAGCTCAGGCAAGGACTTTATCAACAGAACCCCCATTTGACAGAAAATATGAATCAACAAATGAGATATATCAAGTTTGAAAAGCTTGTACACAACTAAGTCAAAAAGATGTGTAGGAGCGCGATCCTCTGAAACCTGTGAAAGTGAACTTATTTGATAACAAGGTTTTTGCAGAGGCTCTCAAAATCAGATGAAGATTTTGTACAGTGGGCCCTATTCCAGTGAGGCAGTGATTCCAACCAACAGCGAGAACACACAGGGAGGATGCAGAGTGATGACTGAGCGAGGAATTGGAGGGATCCATCTGTAGATTGGGGGATGCCAAGGGCTGCCGGCCAGAACCAGCAGCCAGGGAAGGGCTGAGGAAGAGCTTGTCTCTCAAAGCCTCCACGGAGGAGCTCGGCCTGCCAGCAGCTTGAGTTTTAACATCTAGCCTCTAGAACTGGAAGAAAATCCATTTTTGCTGGTTTGAGCCGGTCAGTTTCTGGTACTCTGTTAGGATAACCATAGAGATAAATGTACATATTCATGACAAGCATATTTAGAAATGAAAAGAAATCAAGTGATAAAAGCACCTTGCTTTTAAAAATTTCATTAGATTAAAAATCTTTCTGCATCAGAACATACAGGTAGGCCTCTTATTTAGTTCACTGCATAGTGAAAATCTTAATGTTTAGGTTGTGCAGAAAATAAGGAACTCTCAGATTTCAGGAGAATGAACCATCAGGATCTTGGGAAGAAGTTTCAAGATGACCTACATACACTGTTGAATTCTTGTTGTTCAGTCAGTGAAATTCTGTAGGGTTTCTATTTTTTTTCTTTGTTTAATTGTTTTTCATTCTCTTTAAAAACAAAACACAGCAAGGAAAACCTAAGTAGTCAATTGGGTTCAATGGGGAAGTAGGACCAGGAAAATCAGGATTGAAAATGTTTTTTTTACTGGGATCCTGGGTCACCTGAGCCATCAAGGTAAAACACCTCAGAGGAGTTACAGGAGGAGCAAATAACAGAAGGAAAGAGTGGGTGCTCTCAGGTGCCCATTCTCAGGACAGAGAAAGGAATCCCGCAGTGTAATACACAGATGAGCATAGGACACAGGCAGGAAATGCACGCTGCCTTCTCATGCTTTTTAGAAGTAATTACTTCTGCCTTCTTCCATCATACCCCAGTACACACATGCACACGTTTGCACACACGCATGCACACACACACACACACACACACACACATGCCAATGAACATGTGCCAGTTCTGGGGATCAGACCTAGGGCCTCCGCATGCCAGGCTCGTGCTCTACTGCTCAGTTACACCCCCGCTGCAGTGCCAGATTTTAATGTGGTTTTAGGGGTCAGTATGGATGTATACTCACCTTGGGCTCTGTTTGTAAAGGTCCTTAACAAAGGTGTCAGAATGTTAGACTAGTGTATTCCATTTTTCATCAAGTTGCCTGCTGTCAGGGTAAAGGACAATGTTTTGTAGCTGTATAAATATCTTATAGGCCCTGGCATTCCCCGAGAACTCAGTACACGCTGCACGCTGTGCCCTGAGCTCATTTTACCTTCCGTGCTCGATCTGAACTGTTTAGTCTTGTGGCTCAAGGAACCACAGTCCATATCAATTACTTTTCTAAGATCACGTGGTCAGAAAGAGGGAGCCTGAGTCTGAGCCTGGATGTCTGTGCCTCCTGGACAGAGGAGAGGGGATACAACTCCCTCTCACGGCTGAACGTGCATTGTTGATGAGTAGAACACAACTGTAGCTGCACACTGCCCCGCAGTAGTGTTGTCCAATCAGACTGACCTGGCCAGAAAAACGGGGGTGGGGGTGAGAACAGTTTTTGGCCAGGGTGGCGGGTTATAGAAAAGGTGAGTGCAGTGGATTTCTAACTGGTGATCAACTTATTACACCCAGTGGAATTACACTAGCCTGGTGGTGCATGTAGGAGGCCCGCCTGAGGGCTGTTGCCAGCATCATAAAAGGCAGAACAGGAGAAGCTGCCTCCCCCCAAACAAACAGACAAACAAATGCTGTTAGGGCTGCTGTTTGGAGAAGCTGTTGGAAGTGGCTAGTTCTCTTGGGCTGTTCTTCTGTATGACTTTGTTGTGCTGGCTTTCCCAGTGAACTTTGGGGGAGCTCTGGTCCTCATCTTGAGCATTGCTTCCTGGGTCTGGAGGGGAAGATGGTGCGCTGCTTCGCCTTACGGGGAAGCTTGCTGCATTGGCTTTCCTGATGGGAACTCAGCTTTCTTCATTGCTGGTGGAGCTCGGGACCTCACTGTCACTGAGGATGACTGCAGTACTTTTGAGGGAGCTCTGGTGCTTACCTTGAGCTTTGTTTCCTGGCTCAGGTTCAGATCCCCCAGCTTGCTGGCACAGACCCTTCATCCCACTGGCACAGACTTCCCAGCTTCCATCACTGACCTTGGGGCCTTCCCAGCACAGATCCATGAAGCCCGTCTGCATGGGACTTTGTTGTGGGCTCTAGACCTCCAGTGGACTGGCAGGAGGCATTGCTAAGGGTTGCAGGTTTTCATGTGGACTCATGCAGGATGTTAGGATCCAGGCCCTCCATGGAGTTTTTTGTTTTTAGTGTGTGGACTGATTTCTTGCACTTCTCGTATATGATTCTTTGGTGACTGCTTATAAAATATGTGTCCTGTACTGTATTTCTCCCCTTGCAAAAACCCCAAACCACCACCATAAGCATTTATAGTGGCATCCTGGATACTATCAGATTTAAATTTGCATTGTCATTTATAATACTATTAAAATATGCTGAACCCCACCCCTGAAGCCACCAGGGAAAAGACTGATTTTGGTTCTAAGACCCTTTGTAGCAAGCAAACTTTTTGTAATGTTATTCTAAGGTCTGAACTTGCACCAGGTATCCTAGAATTCAGAGCTTGTGGGCCCCAGAGGAGGGATTCGTGTCCTCCACTTTACAAGCCAAGGTAAAATTCTTCCAGATACTGTTTTTCATACATATACATGCACATACTGTTTCCATACAACTACATATGCACACTGTATATATGTAAATATATACATATGCAATGAGTCACCATGTATGCTTATAATTTGGAGCATGTAGAAAAGTAGACAAACAGTGCAAAAACTTACGTCAGGAATGGTGGGTAAAATAGTGCTTAATAATCACTGTTCATCAAATGGAAGAATATTAGCTCCCAACAATAAACAGGCTGTACTGATAAGCCCAACTGACTTCAAGCCCTGCCCTTCCTCATTGCTAGAGAAATGCTGTTCTCCATCACAGAAGTGTATACATAGTGTTTCACACTAGTGGATTTATTTAAAGATTTCTTTACACTGTGGGAGTATGTTGCTAGTATTCAATAATTTTTTTTATTTTTTTGTACTTTTAGGACAGAGTCTACAGGGTCTCATTGTGTAGATTGGACTCACAGTGATCCTCCTGTTTTCAGCCTCCCAAGTGCTGAGATTGCAAGTTCGCACCAACACCACGCCCAATCTCAATCACTATCTCAGCACACTCCAGGGACAGGGACAGCGCAGTAGGCCAGGGGATCGAATTCCAAGCCCCTGTATTTGCCTAAGTGGGTGCTTTAGTCTGCTGAGCTATTTGGCCAACCCTAAATAAACATTTTTATTCGTATTTCTAATAAGGCATGAGACAAATACTTCTACTAGCATTAAATTAAATAGGACCTGGGACTCTGCTTGCATAGGGCGGTGGCCGTGCTATGCCGCCTCTCCTACAATGTTCCCATTTTTCCTTCCTGCCTTTGATCTTCAAGAGAAGCATCACGCTTTGTGTCTAGATGTCCTCACAAAGCCTCACGCACTTCTGGATGGGGCTCTTTTGGATGTACCTGAATCTAGATTGTGCAGTTTATTTGTACGGCAGCAAAGGGATTGAGAGTGCTGGGATTAAGGGTGTGAGTGCTGCCTTCACCCCGGGGTGGGCAGTCGGCACGCAGTACAGGGGGCAGGAGAGGGCGTGGCTCCCTCGCTTGCTGCTCTGCTGCTTCCTGTGGCCACAGCCTTCTCCTCTGCTGTGGGCCGCCCACCCTACCTCGGGGCTGGTCGATTATAGACTGAACCTTTCGCCAACTGTGAGCTGAATGGGCTGTTCCTCCCTTACCTTTGGGTGTCAGGTATTTTGTCTCTGCAGTGAGAAAAGGGATTAAGACAAGAGGGTTCAGCATGAGAGAGTTAAGATGGTCAGGCATTTAGAACACATGATTAAGACTGGGCGTGGTGGCGCACACCTGTAACCCCATCTCTTGGGAGGCTGTAAACAGGCGGATCACTACGAGTCCGATCTGGTAGTAATGAGATCCTGGATACCCTGTAGACCCTTCCCTAAAATACAAAAAAAAAAAATTGGAAGTTTTAAAGTATATTCAAGGAGTTGCGTCATCAACACAATGTAACAGTGGACATTTCCATCACCCCAAGAGATGCCCTCACCTTTTAGGTGTCCTTAGTGACCCTCTTCTCCCCAAATGCTTTCAGGTCCTAGCAAACACTCGTCTCTTTCCAGCTCTATGGATTTGCTGGTTCTGGGCACTTGACATGGACGAGATCACATAGCACTCGTGTCTGGCGACTTTCGCTGAACACACGACTTCAAGTAACTTCTGTGTTATAAGTGTGCCCTCGCTGCATTCCTCTTTAGGGACAAATAGTATGCCATCATACGGATACAGAGCACTCTACCTTCAAGCTTTGGCATGAGCATTGCTTTTAAGTATTTCATGATTTTTTTAAATTAGAGAATCCCGTTGGGGGGGGGCATATTTCCAGTCAGACATACTCATCAGTGGCTACTTGGGGACCCTAACAGAACTGTGCCTGCAGTGACCCACGAAAGCACTACCTGTGCCTGGGGGGGTAATAGGCTTCCGGGGAGCTTTGATCACAGAGTAGTTAGCGCTCCACTGCAGGCCGCCCGGTGAAGGCAAGAAGATGCCAAAGAAAGAGTGCGGCTCATACCTCATGGGTGTAGGAAAAAAACCAACCACAGAGCAGCTTGGCTATAAAAGCAAAACAGGTTTCCCTGTAAGGTTTGATCCCAGCTTTCTTCTGACATGGTCAGTGTAGTTTATTTATTTATTTATTATTATTATTTTCTATTTTAGGGAAAGGTCTACAGAGTGTTCAGGGTCTTACTACTAGATCAGACTTGTAGTGATCCACCTGTTTACAGCTTCCCAAGAGCTGGGATTATGGGCACATGCCACCATGCCCAGTCTCAATTACCATCTAAGTGCATCTCAGGGGTAGGGCTGGCACGGTAGGCCTGGGGATCGAACTCCTGGCCCCTGCACCTGCTTGCAGGCACTTAATCCACTTAGCTATTTGGCCAGCCTTAGTAGTGTAGTTTATTGTAGTGAGTTTATGAAAGCAATGGTTGGAAAATCAAAATGCAGTTCCTTGTGTTAAAAAAAAATCAAGGTGCTTTAGGAGTAAACCAATTCCTTGGAATAAGAAATGCACCTAAAATAAAAGAAATTGAATCGAAAGAAAAAAGAAAAAGGAGTCATGGAATTATAGGACCAGCGCTTTCATTGTAAAGCTACAGAGGTCACTTCATAGAGGTCTCCCTTGTCCTACAAAGTCAAACATAGTTTGAAATCCTCATTTCAACATAGCAGAACAAATGTGTTTATTGCTATTTTTTTCTAGTAAAATATTTATAAGGGAAATCTGACTCCTAAGGTAGGAGATGTGCTCCTGGCCCTCGTAATGCCGTTAATGCATTTTTCTAGTTCTCGTGTGTCACAAGACACAGCCATAATACAAGTAATACTTTTCTCTGGCTGCATGAACTGTATCATAAAGTGGGAGTAGGAAGAGTGCTAGATAAATCTGGGAGATAATTATACCTGACTTCCCCACACCACAGACTTCTTGGGGGGATAAAATGCAATAACAGATGCAAGCCTGTTTTTAAAAAGCAAAAGTACCATGAAATTCAAGGTTGTATTTTTTGTGTCTTGGTTGCAAAATTGTTTTCCATCATTTTTACTATTCATCAACTCTTCTCCACATATATGCGTATGAAAGAGGTATGCACAGGTTTCTTTTTCTATCCGCAAAAAATTGGATTTGTTTTCTGTTTCTTTTTGAAGATGGTGTCACTTAGATTTTAATAGATTTCTCAATTCTTCATTTGTTGTTTCTGCATCTTCCAGGGTAGATTTAAGAGAAGTGCATGAGATGCTCACTCAGGCCTTGTAAGCTTTGAATAAATCTAAACAGCACAAATGAAAGGATCTCTCTGGGCGTGACTTCTCCAGCCCACTTGTCACATCTGTATATCAGTACATATCAATATCAATCAATCAATCAATCAATCAATCAATCAATCAGTTTTTCTATCCATCTATCTATCGATTGTATGTTAAATTAGTTCTGTGATGTCCTAACACGTTGTTTCACCCATATGGATAATAAAAATGTACCCACACTTAATTTAGGTGTTTCCCTTTCTAGTCTGAAGTGGAAGCGGTGAGTGTCCCAGACTCCCTGCACAACTGTATCCTGTCAGTCTTCCTTCTGGGCCATCATTAATTCTTTTTTGACTACCAGGTAGTTTCTTAGGTAGCTGGCACCTGTACATTTCTAAAAGAAAGACTGAAAAATAATGTCACAATACATATTTGCATGGTTTTCATTTTGAGCAATGTGTGGCTTTAAAAAAAAATAATACTGAAGCCACGAAACTAGAAACAAGATGAAAATGTGGACCGCATACATTTGTCTCTGAGTGGTAGCTAGGCAAGGATTGAGTCCCCAGAGGAAAGCAGTGTGATCGGTCGCAATGGCAACGGCTTCGTATCATCATAAGATGGCATTGATGCTCCTGTAAAAATTCATGAAGAAATCTATGAGGAACTGTTGATCTTAGAAGGTTCCAGAAATGAGAATGTGCTCTGAGGCAGGAATATTTATGTTCTCTGCCCAGTAGCTTCGGTAACACAGTCACATCTAATTTACCAATAAAAGAAGAATCTGAGTTTTGGGATAGAGGCCTAAGGATGAGATTTGAAGAGGGGGTCGCAGACTGCCACAGGTGTGAGCTGCTAGGCCAGACCTCGGCCGAGGGCCTCGGAGCTTGAGACTGAGGCCCTGTGCCGCTGCCATGCACCTTTACCTGCCCTCGGAGTGCTTAACACAATGCTCACGGCAGGTTTTTTTTTTTTTTTTTTTTTTGTCTTTTTGAGACAGGGTCTCACTATGCAGTTCAGGCTGGCCTTAAGCTCACTTTGTAGCTTAGGCTGGTCTCGAACTCACAACAATCCTCCTGCCTCAGCCTCCGAGTGCTGGGATTACAGGCATGTGCCACCACGCCCGGCTGGCAGTATTTTTTTTTTTTTAATTTCAATTTTTATTAGTAAATGTTTGTAGTACATACTGATTATATTCATCTTGTGGAGTCGGTACGTGGACATAGCAGAACGGAATTCTTTTCACGTCTCCTTTGCCGACCCTCCCTCTGCTCTCTCCCTGTGAATGGACAGCTGGATGTGACATAAGGGAAATCTTTGCTCATCTTCCTACAGAGCATCTTCTAAGTAATCGTCGTTAACTTCCTTCAAAATACACATCACAAGTGTTTCCCATGCCCCATTATGTTCCAGACATTGGGCATGTGTCCAGATTGAAGAAGGCTGGATCCTGCTTCGAAAGACTTCTAGTTTGGAAGGGAAAGAGAGAGATGAAGAAGGGATTAAGTGAAGCCTCTGAGGGTGAGGATGGTGGTATGTGCGGGTCGCCTGTAGGAAGGCCTCATAATACGAGGACCTAGGCCTGATGTTCTACCTAAGAGAGGGTGTGTGGCTTTGCTCTGGAGCACAAGCAAGAGCTGCCCACCTCTCAGGTAATCAGCCGAGGTCCCCTGGGTGAAGCCAGGCTGCTCTGAAACAGTGGCCAGTTCTTCCTCGTCGCAGACACATTTGTACCGTTGACAATTTCTGAGGATTTCTCAAAACAAGAAGTGGAATTCTATGTGATTTAGCAGGTTTTCTCTTAAGAGTATGTTCCAAAGAACAGAGGATGCAAACCTGGGTACCTACGTACCTCAGTCCACAGACCATTATTTACAAAAACCTCCAATTAGAAAGTGAAAGAGGAGACAAAATATGACATATCCTTCCGCAGAAAAATAGTCCCATCTTTTAAAAAGGCTAAAATTCTGATACAGTTATAGCAGAGATGAACCTTGAAAATGCGCTAAATGAAATATTTCCGACGCAAGGAATCTTTGTATGATTCCACTTATGTGACGTTCAGAGCAGCGAACTTGACAACATCAGAAATGCACAACTGATACATAGCAGGGGCTGGGGGGAGGGGAATTGCGAGATCCTATTTCATGGAGTCTGTTTGGGATGATAAAAAGTTCTGGAAACGTGTAGTACTGGTGGTTACAAATATTGTGAGTGGGGACAGCGGGATAGCTCAGCAGACTAAGCGCCTGCTTTGGTAAGCACAGGGACCAGGGTTCGATCCCCGGTCTGCATGCTGCCCTGCCCTGCCCTGCCCCCAGGGCTTGCTGAGCCAGCTACTGAGTCCAGGAATGGTGGTACGTGCCTATAATCCCAGGGCTGGCGAGGCTGACAATAGGAGGATCACTATGAGTTTGAGCTGTGTAATGAGACCCTGTACCAAATACATAAATGAAAAATAAAAACAGAAGGCAGAAAAAGGAACAAATACTATGAGTGTAATTAAAGCATTTGAATTGCATTCCTAAAAATAGCTACAAGGGTATATATTGTGTATGCTTTATCACAATTTAAAAATATTAAAAAAATAATTTTATTGAGAAGAAACTAGCAATGAGACAGTTTCAAAACAGATTAGTAGGACAGTTACAATAATTAATACATTGCATATTGTTGTCTTCATTGTAGCTATTCATAGTACAAGATGCAGACATGATATCCTGTCCAAACTCTATTAGTACAAATCTTTATTCTCATTGAACTAAGAGAAAATAGCTGTATTAAATTTTTTAAAAGTAATTGAGAACCCCAAAGAGTTTTCATTTACATAAGATATATTTACTGAATTAAAAATAAAATAGAAAAATTAAAAATTATTTTTATTGTAATTAAACAGAATAATATCTGCTTTGCATATCCCATGACTTTCTGTGAAAATCATCATTTTTTTCCCTGAAAAACGTAATGAGAAGACCGATATGCTTTATATTTCTGCAGCTCTCGGTAATGTCTAGGGCCAACAAGAGACGACAACTAGACTGTCCTGTACACTTTTGTATTTAATTCATCACAATGTGTAGTGTGTTTGGAAATACAAGAGTAGAAACACAGTTGGAAAACAAAAGAATATTTTATTAGTATCTTCAGGTAATTATGGGCATTCTTTATTGCTATATGAAAGGTGGACAAGTGGCCACTTTTAAAAGGCTAGTTTCTATGAGTCATCTGAAATTTATATCATTTTCTGCTTCTTTCTTTGTTTCTTTCTTTCTTTCTTCTTCCTTCCTTCCTTCCTTCCTTCCTTCCTTCCTTCCTTCCTTCCTTCCTTCCTTCCT